>VZSV01000107.1:2167370-2223824 GCA_013398735.1 Nothocercus julius | reverse complement strand
AAAAAAAAAAAAAAAAAGAGAGAGGATCTGCAAGGATATTTCATTGTTTGCTAAGTCACACTGATCGCCTGGGTCAAAACACCTTCCGTCACAGTCTCCTAGGTATGTTCTGGGAGTGGGAAAGAGACACCGTTTGGCAGGACAGAGTGAATATGGGCCTTTCCCTGGAGAGGCAGAGACAAGCAAGAGAATTTAGCATGGTCCTGGAAAAGATGCAGACTCCCAGCATTATGATAAATAGAAACCAACCTTCCTGGAAAAGGAACACTAAGAGACCTGAGGCCAACATTTGATCTGTGCCACAAAACATTTGGGTAATTTTAAGAGCAGTAGGTTCATCAAGAATCTTGCCCAGAGGTTAGACCTCATGGAGAAGACAAAATAAGGTGACTAAGGACTGTCCACATGAGCAAAGATGTACAGGAAGAAGTCCATGCCAGCATGTTCATCTTGCATTATAGAAATCGATTAAGCATTAATTATAAGTGTTCCCGAAGGTTAAGTGAAGTGTGGCTTGCTATGGAGCCAGCTGTAGGAGCTCCTATGCAAACAGCTCTAGGTTTCCTCAGCCCGAGGACACGCTGCGCTCCTGCATTGCCAACGACCATTTGCAGCAGAGGGATCTCGAGGACAAGGTCTCCAGGACCTGCTCTCACACCGTGCACCGGAACAGTCCTGAACTCGGAGGAAAGCCATAGGATCCAAGAGTCCTACAGGGCCCTCCTTGAGCTTCTTATGCTCAGTGACTTGAAGCTCTTCAAACCAAGCGAGAAGAGTCTTGCTAGACTAAATTTGTAGTCACTCTCATCAGTGAAACTTGCCATATCAAGGCCCGTGAGGAGCCACCGAGCTGGGACCCGTTAGAGCCCACGGCACTGCTGCCAGAGGCAGGCTGCAAGAGAAGGCCCAGCCACAGCTTCTGTTTGACGAGGACCACGTAATGCTCATCGAGCAGTTTCTCCTTTCATGCCATTTCTGAAAAAGGGCTTCTCCTGCCCCATCTGTGGACTGCGGTGATTTGTCTCCACTGCTCTGATTATGCACAGCTTAATTACCTGCTGACTAATTGCACTTACCTTTTGCATGTCTCCAGGTAACACGAGTACTGCTTTCTTTCCGCTCATTGGGCCATGAAGGCAACCAATTTGTCTCATCCTTTCTGGTACTCTGAGACAAAGGGCCCTTTCAGAAGGAAAAAATCCTGAACAGAATATCTAAGTAATCCCTCTTTCCACGCCCCAAATCAGACAAGCGTGTGGGTGGGTGAGTGTCCATCCTACAGCTAGATTTAATGCACTAACTTGAATGTACCGCCTTTAGCTTTACTCGCATCCAGGAGGAGGAGCAACCTGTCCACGGTTACGCTGTGATTTATTAAGAAGAGTCTGCAGGAATGTGAGGTTAATCCTGACAGTGATACCTGGTAACAAGCAGGAGCAGCAGGAAGGGGAGGCAGCGTCACCGCCCGCCGCGCGGGAGCTGCCGGCTCTCCCCACGGTATCTGCTGTTCCCTGCTGCTCGCAGAGCAAAGTGCAGCGGCTGCCGCCCAGCCCAGGTAGCAGAGGGTTGCCCTGCAGCGGAGCCAGGTCCGCCAGCGCAGGGGCAGCAGCTTGCCGTGGATTCCCTTGCCTTGCGCCACTGGGCGATCGCACCCCCCGATTCGGGTCAGAAGGTATCCTTTGCGACCTTCTCATCACTTTTAGCTAAAATGGCAACAAATTTCACAACGGGGGGCATTTCCACCCCGAGGTCCCTGAGCCAACAGAAGGGCTCCTAGCACAGTGCAGAAATCCAGCCTTTCAGCTTGGAAAGCCTGGAGCGCCAATGGAGCAATAACCATATCTAGGCTTAACACGTGTGGGTGCCTCTGCAGACACCTCCTGAGTTCACCACACTTGGGACCACCATAGGCATAAAAAGGAGCTGCTGCGAGGATCCAAACTGCTCCCAAGCTAGTGACTGACCTGCATCCTCCCGGGAAACTCTCAGCAGAGACGGGCTGATGACAGCTTGGCAAGCAAGCAAGCACTGGCACCCAGTCATGGATTTTCTGTCACCGATTTGTATCAAGCGGTAGGAGGAGGAAGCATCTCCGCGCTTTTGGAGCGCCAGCAGAGGCACGCATCTCGGATAGGGAGCCAGCCTTGGGAACGCGAGCTGGCGCACGGGCGGGATGGCCCAGGAGCAGCCTGGGCGGAGAAGGCGCTGCTGAGTAGCCAAGCGGAGCATCAAACACGTTTCCCCTCCAAAGCTATTGAAGCTACACCAAAAGTTTTAATATTCACTTAAAAGGCTCTGGTGCCCTTTCATTCTCCGGCCTGCTCAGCAGATGTGAAGGAGGGTACAAAGCTTTTTCCTCATCTGCAGCGACCTACTCATCATGTTCCTAAAAATTCAAAAACCTCCTCCACAGAAGGATATTCTCCAAATTCCACCGAAACTAGTAAAAGCATCTTGGGAAAACTGAGTCTGAATACAAAAATCAGAGTAGAGCACAGCTAAAAAGTCCAGAGCACAGTCCAGGGCTGGAGACCTGGGATGACGGCTACAGGTTGGTTATCGACTAAAAGGTTAGCAAGACTTTAGGTTTATGGCAGCTATCAGCCTGATGCTTGCTGGAAATCAATATTCGCATTTAAATTTTTGTATTTTGTGTGTCGTCAGTTGAAGTTTAATGTCTGTTTCTTTTTCTTGGACGGCCCATTTTCTTTTTTCCCCTCAATCAGCATGGTGAAAAATAAAACTGATTATACATGGAATCAACACATGCAGATGGATGAGCCAGAGGAAGGGAGCAGATTTAAGGGCCAATGTTGTCCTACACCCGAGACCACAATAATCAGGTAGTTTCTTTTACTACTCCCAATTTAGCACCACAGTGTGTGTGAGATTTCCCGTTTTGGAACTGGAGGATCAAATCCTCCCAAGGACCCAAAACAAAACAAACACATCCATGTGTGTGTGAGGTGTGGGGGGTTGTAATTAAAAAAGATATTTTTCTTCTCTGCTTCCTTCCTTTGCCTTTTGGAGGACTGAGAATATTTAGAGCGCGTTCTCCTCTCGCGGGCAGCCAGACTTGCTTGGCCTCGCGCCTCAGCGGGGAGTGAAACGGAAGAGTTTCGGTCTTCTCGTTGCTGGGGAGCTTTGCGGCTGGTGAGGGGAGAGTCCATAAATTCCGCCGGTGACTCGCCCGGGCCGAGGATACGTTAAGGACTCGTGCCTGGTTACCTGTTTATCTGCAGGCAAACCCAGCTCCGACTGACCGACGCCTCACGTGGTCCCCTTGCCACAGCTACGACGCCCTGGAAGGGGCTGCTCCCGCGATTCCTGCAGCCCTCCCCTGCCCGGGCGCACCCGGAGCGCGAGGGCTCCTCACTCCGCGCTCCTGCCACGCGGTTTGCTCCTGCGAGAGACCGGAGCCGAGCAGCCCAGTCCCTCAGAGCTCTATACTGCCAAAATCAAAACCATCTAATTGAGCAACAAATGCCTTATTTGCGCTCCCGCCTCCAGCTGACCAGAGCTATCCTCATGAAGAGCCACTGCTGCAGAAAACTGAAATCACCAGAGAAAAAATTATGACACACATGGGAGGACAATGCCAACTAGCTGAAAGTAACGGGTAAATAAAGGCAATTATCAAGTGCAGTACTGAAAGACAAAAGCTTCACTTTCTAGCTCTGCTTTTGCACTAGTCTTACCTAGACGTTTCGTACTTCAGCGTTCAATGAGGTTGGCCAACGTGCTAGGCTGTTTACGGCAACAGGGCACCGATATTTATTTCGGAAATAAAAGGGCCTTGTAATTCATTTGTAAGGCTGCACATGGTTAATTTCTGATGCCTTGTAAATGCTAATTATGAAAGAAGATGTTAAAGGGTTCCCTAGGAAATCAATACTTTATTATACAATAATTGCATCTGCAAGTTTAATGTTCTTCATAGGACTTCAAAAGAATGAAAGAGGTTGGGAGGTCACACGATGCAAATGGTGGCTGCATGACCGGGAAAGTCATCAAGAATCTGAGGCCTAGTAAAATGCCCAGATGTCATTAAAATATTTTCGAAGTACAACACTTATTATGGAAACCAAACTGCTCGTACATTTGTCTAGATGACACTTTGGCCCAACGCTGGATATAAACCTGGTCACACTTTTAATTGAAATGGCTGTTCCGTTATTCGTCCAAGGGCTTTGATGATCCCCCTGCCCGAATGATTTGTTTCTCTCAGGAGCAGCATTTCGATTCTGCTCCCCCTCATCTTCCCCTGGCTCATGCCCAGTTGTTCCAGCTTTCAACATCAGAGTCAGTGAGGAGCTACTGTTAGGGTTATAAGCCCTGGAGACAGGATATAGCTGAAAAATCATTCTTCCAAGAATTTCTGGGTCACTGTCTAATTGATACTAGCATTAGCATGCTTCATATTCATGTTCCAGCTCCACGGGCAGTACTTAGTCTGCACCCAGCCATGTGGGACTGCTCTAGGCAGTGAGCGGGGACCCAGAATAACGCTACTGCAGCAGCCCAAGAACGCAGCAGCCTCAAGAGTTTTCACAATAGCAAAGCAGAAAAAAGGAGCCTGGCTTCCCTTGCAATCATCAGTACAGCAGTGTATTTCGCTTATTTTTTTCACTATACGTTTTTAAAAAGAAATATTTTGTGTTACTTAGCCTATTCGCTTGCACAGAAAACCACAAGGTATTTCCATACATCATGATGTTTAAAAATACAGACATTTTTTAATTTTTACAGGCTATAAAAGTCCAGAGACTTTAAAGGACTTCAAAGGAAGTCAGTTTAAGACTCCATATGGTATAAAAGGAGGCCAGACCATGTTCACAAATTAGACGCTCTTTGCTAACAGCAAAGTTTTTAGCAGGTAGTGCTGTAACTTATCCTTTGTTGAGAAAAGGGATGAGGAGTACTGATTCATAAAACAATCTATGCATTTAACATGACACGGTAAGAGAGTATTGCATGAGCTGCTCAGGAGAACCAAGTGGCAGGGCCTTGCAGTCAGCAAACTAGTCAAATAAAAACGCGGTAGGAGGGGATGGGGTGCTGAACTGCTGCTAACCACTCCTAGTGATTCATCCTTCCTCTGGCGAGGTACCGAGGCAGCACATCCAAAATGCAGCCTGAGAACCGTGGGCCCCCAAAAAGTGATTAAAAAAGGCCAAGATGCACCGCCGTGCATGCGTGCAGGCAGGTGTGGGCGCCTGCCACGCTTCCATGTGGAAGGACAGGCCCTTCTGCGCTTCTCTAAGGATTTCCCTCCGGCTGCCTGCAGCCACATCGCAGTCAATCTGCCGCAGTACAACAGCCACACATAGAGGAAGGTGGTTGCAGGAATTTCATTTTTCAGGTCGTGGTTGAATACGGAATATCCCTCAATAAAAGTGGGAATCGTGGCTCACTGAAACCTCCTCCTCCCAAAGATTCATTTTTCTGGCACTTGCCCCTGATCAGCAGACCATACTGTACTTTCATTGCAAAGGAGCGGCACTTCACTGCTTAACATCCACAACTTACACAGAAGTAACCTCACGTATACTGGAGAACTGGCCACACCAAAAAAAACACAGCTAAAATAAGCAGCCTCAGCGTCAAACATGACCTCACTCAGACCCATTACCCGGGGAGAGAGATCCCTATCTCGCCCATAAATCCTCCCCCTTGCTGCACAGCCTGTCTCTATATAAGAAGCTCCATTTGGCACCTTGCAACCTGCTCCTGTTGTCAGCCAGAACAGGGAACAGAAACGGCCCAACCAACTCCATAGCCAAGATTTCCTAATGGCATCACTGACAATTGGGATAGGCTTTTTCAACACAACTTGGCATCCGGATAGGCACCAAGCTAATAATCCTGGATGTCTGCATCCTGCTGAAACTCCAGTCAGGAGCATCACCAGGGAAATAGCAAGAGTCGGAGCCCTTGGAAAATCTGGCCTTTGTTGTGAAACCTTCTGAAAATCCAAGTCTGAGAGGGAGCTTTAAGGCGACAGCTTTGTCAGATTTGGACACAAGATAATTATCATCTCAGGGGGGCAGGCAATGAAATTAGAGGCTTAATTCTAAAATAACTGGCCAGACTTTAATAGGAATAGATAATGATGCTTACCCCCAAATTTTCCTTTCTTCCAGTGACAGCATCCACAGGTCATATCCAGGATCTTCATGACTGTCTGGAACCCTGAGGACAAAACCCAGGCTTGTCAATCACTGTCACAAGCAGAACACTTCTGCTAAAAAAGTCTGTTCTCTGAGATGTCTCAAGAGTTATGACTAAAAACACATCCTTCTGACAAGGAACAGCCTTACTGCCGTTAAACACTCGACACTGCATATACTTACTGGAGAGCATAAGAGCTCTGCTATGCAGCTACTAAATAGCGAAGCTGATGGGTGAGCTAGTCCACAACACGAAACAAGCACCGAGGAAAGGAAACGATAAGGTTAATACCTGCCTATTTTTGCTAATCTTCTGCACAGTAAAAGCCACAGGGGTACCTTATCACGAGACAAGGTGTGGGAGAAAATGCGATTAGCTCTGTAACACTGTGTCCAACAGGCACTGCTAATTAGGCCTATCGCCCCCTGCTTCACCAAAACACTAGGCACGCACACCGTCATCTCCTTCGAAACCAAAGCAGACTCACGATGGGGGATCAGCAGCGACGGGGTGTCATCCTGGGGGTGCTTCCGTCCCGCCTTTGCTGCTCGGAGGACATCTTGCTGATGACTATCCCTGCTCCTGATATTTGGAGACGCAGATCTCGAGGAGAAAACGCACACCCGTCATATCTAGCAGGGCAGAGCGGCTTCACCTGAACACAAAGTTGAGGGAAGAAAGGAAATAATTGCTTTTTAATGGAACGACACACACGTGCACACAAATTCTCAGATAGAAAGCCATGAGTGCTAAAAATAATCCCTTAGATCCCTCGAAGGTTATGAGAGTACCTTATGAGACATGCTGTTTAAACGGGCAACAGAAGAGGTGCTCTTCTTCCTACTTTTCTTCCTGCTTTCTTTGATTTTTTTTTTCTATACAAAGTTCTATACAAAGCATTGAGACCTCAAAAGGTCTCATGTAATGAAAGATAAGATTATTATGCATCATCTTGGCTTCACAAGCATGAGTTATAACAAAATACAGGCACAGCTAGCCTTTCTATGGGACCGTAATAGTTGGCCACTCTCAAATTTGGTATAAACACCACCTGTTGAGTGATTAGCAGATGCCTCATGCATGAATTTTGGGCAGCCTTCTTTTGCTATGAAGTCTTTTCCGTGCCACTTCGAATATAAAGAGACCATCAACTTCAACTCATAATTGTCTGTTTTCTGTCATTTCTTGTCGCAACTTTACCACTGGCACTGTCATCTCAAATTTGGCTGAAATTATAGATTTTTGCAAAAAACAAGCTTTCACTGCATGCTAGAAGAGCCAACACATTCCTCTAACTTTAAAGCAAAAATTCCTGAGGAAAGAGTTGTTTTGGAACAAACAGAGACCTCTGCAGCGGTTTCAGCTGAAGCACTGGAGAACTTGGAGGCTGAACTGATTATAGAGAAAAGCAAAACCCACTTCAACACCCTGTTGAAAAGTAAACACCGGGGGGTGGCGGAAGAAGAAAGGAGCAAAAGAAAAAGTTCGCAACATTCTAATTTTTCCCTGTTGCCTTAATTTAAAGATTTTATAAATAACACATTTTTAAAGAGTCCCTTTTTTCCACGAAGCCTTAAGCCTCCAGAAAGCGTCCTGCTGTACTGCAGAGCTCCTCTTTGCACAAACGTAGCAGTTCAGCAAAAACTAGCTCTGAGGTAAATCTAAATTTACACAAGTAAAGTATCATTTTCAAAGTATCATTTTTTTCTCATTCTATACGTGAGAAAACCGAGCTTATGTATATTGCCCAAAGTCACTAACTAGGCAACAGTGCAATCCCAATGCTGTCTCCCTCTTCTCACTTTCCATCGTATTTTACAGGAACAGGAATTAAGGAAAGTTTCCAAATGAAAAACGCTACTTTTGTTTTTCAGCTCTATCCTTAATATCTAACCTGGATGCCACCAGTTCTGTGCTCTGAAACACCTGAGAAAGGGGAGAGATCTGCACTGGGTTCTCCCAATGCCTTGGGCTTCCCTGTGGAAAATATTATTTCTTGGAAGAGGGCGGCCTTTTGCTCTTCTCCATCTCTAGCCTCTGCAACGAGAATATTCCCCATGAATGTTCCCCCAGAACATTCCCCTCACAAGGAGCCCCCTGGGCTCCCTCCCTAACCTACGTCTGCTGAACAAACTCCCTTCCTCCGTGCAAAGCAAGCTCAGGAAATCAAAGGGGTCACTTACAGAGACAAGCGGTTTCCAGCAAAAAATGGCTTTTCCCCTAAACATCAGCCAGTTCAGTCTGTCACCCAGGTCTCATGCGGAACCTCTACAGATGGTTTCACATGCCACTACATGTTGATGCTCATTTGAACTAGGAAAAAATAAATAAAAACATACTCAGCAAGACTCAATATTCACAGAACACCACTGCTGGCCCTAGCACCTCAAAAATCTTAAGTTTAAGGCATATTAATGCAGAAAGCTGGGAATAAACGACTGGCCGTTCAGACTGAAGAATTGCAAGACCAGCCTGATCAAACTTTGGCAAATTTTTTGCATCTTTTTTAGGCCTTCAGCATGATATGAGGATGCCCAGATTGATTTGGAAAATTACTCTTAACAGTTCATGGCATTTTAGTCCATTTTTAGTACCTAAAAAAGATGTTGCACCTTTATTTTCTATCATAAAACAGGCCACAGGTTCCTGGTTCCCCTCTGTCCACGCTGCCCTAGAGCACTGTTTTATCCTCGCAAGCTGCTTCCATCTTTACCACCACCTACCTAGGACTTTCATACCTGACAGGCTCAGGTTGCACCTAAAAAAGATGTGAACTCAGCTTCTCACAGCGATACTCTCTGCTTTGAAAACAATGAGGGGATTGGAGCCCTTGTCACCGGAGGACAGGCTGGTAGAGCTGGGCCTGCTGCTGGCACCCAGCCCGCTCAGTTAAACCCAGCTCAAGAACAGCTCTCCCTCATATTGTCATGGTGGAGCAGCACCTCGAGAAAAAACTCCTTCCGTGAGATTTCAGATGTATTTTTCTCAAAACTGAGCCTAAAAGAGTCTCATTTAAGAAGTAAACTTGACCGGTTTTCACACTTTTTCCAGACAAAGCAATATGGAAAGGCTGGACAAAACCAGGTCAAGATATAATCCAATACAGCAAGTAGAAATTTAAGGCGCATAAGCCTCGTTCTCATGGAGGTAATTATTAGGTCAGGCTGCAAAAAAAAAAAAAAGATGCACCTACGATAATAATCCCCAAACAGATCTACAGTCTTTATATAAATTTGGGGCCCAGCTCCTATGAAACCATTAGCATCCCTAGCACTGCAATTTACAGCCTGACGATGTGCTGAATCCTGCCTGAATTCATTGGGAAGGTACGTACAAACATTCCCGGGGGGAAATTAATACCTGATCTTTGGCTACCTCTTGTGGTATAAAATTCCAAGGAGAGGAATTAAGGTTTGAAGACGTAAAAGCACCGGCCAACTGATGAGCTTGCCGATTATTTCTAAGGAAGAAACCAGTGCTTACTGCATATAAGAAGTCTAGGAGATCTTGCTTCGAAAATGCACGTCAGGTATAAGCAGAGTGAACATTTCCGTAACTACATGCCCGTATCTGTTTTCAGTGGTTCAAAAGGAGTGCAAAAAAACGTATTTTTATACTGGAAAAAAATAACACAGTCCCAACCCTGAGCCTTCTATCCAATTTTGTGCAGAACCTAAATGAAAATGCTGCCCATGCCACTGAAGGAAAACACCACATGAATTGCATAAAACTCTCCCTTCAGTTTTTAAAGACAACGTAAGGAAACAAAAGATACAAAGCTAAGAGGACCCAAGAGACTTCGTTTCCTTGTCTTTCAGGACAGTTCAAATACTAGGGTCAAGACAATCTCCCCTCGAGAACAAGAAAGCAGAGGGCAAACGAGAAAAAAAAAGAAGATGAATAAAAGCTTTCCCTGCTCCCTTCTCCTCATGCACTGTTCTGCAAATATTTAGTGCTACTGGATGATTTTATGTTTGGGCAGAAATCTGGGAAACGCTGCTATTCACATAAGGTAAGCAAGGAAAGCCCAGGGCTACGACATCGGCCGCGCGGCAAGAATTCTCCCACATAAAATCCACCTCAACAGCCACCAGTGACTACACGGGCAGTAAAGGTACAAGATATACAGTTATGGAGAGCCGTAAACGCAGCGTGCATGCTGAGCCGACATCTGCACGCTCACGGGACCGCCGTCCATCAGCCGCTGAGTACAGCGAGTACCCCGCAAAGAGCAGAAGGGAGACGAGCGCCAACACGAAACGGAGCTCGCGCAGAGCCGAACGGCAGACCCAAGGTCGGAGTTAGACAGGAAAAGCAAAAAGATGCTCAAAGGGAGACAAAACGCCCAGCTAACCAGCACCGGCACAAAACCAGCACAGCCCCGACCGGCTCGCGCCCTCTTGCTAGCGCGACTCTGCTTTAGGTAACCCCAAAACTCTGCTCCGTCATCACAGCAGTACCGCAAAAACCAGCAGCACTGCCCGAGACAGCGACCCGTCCGAGGGAGCCACAACTGGTGCCGTTTTGGCCTGTGGTTTTTCAAGCAGCCCTGAGGATTTGGGTTCTAGCGCAGCGATGCAAGCAGGGTGAGGACCCGGAGGAGGCGACGCTGCTGATCCTGGAGATCGGGCAGCAGAGGAGACCTCCGTGCGAGGCCTTTTGAGAAAATAAAGGGGAAAAGGAAAAACTCCGCGTTCTTGCAAACAAGGAGCGGCTCGGCAAAGCCTGAGCGCGTCCGAGCTTCCCAGTGCAGCATCCTTTGGGAAGAGCGGCCGCGCCCGGCGCCGGCCCTCCCGGCGCTCCGCACCCGCCGCCGCGCACGGCCAGACGGGCCGTTTCAGCGCCGCCTCCGGAAGCCGTTACGGGACTTGCTGAGGAAACGGGCCCAGAGCGGCAGCCAGCTGAGACCCCAGCGCGCAGGGCCGCGCGCCGGTAGCGCCGAGCGAAGCCGGTCCAAACGCCCAGCGCGCTGCTCGAGAGGGAACAAAGGCGCCGCTATCAACGCGGGCAAACTGCCACCTTTTTCTCATCAAACCTGTCCTAGGCCCAGGCAAAGCATTCAGGCGCGGGCCTGAGAGCCTTTGAGGCTCTTTTAACCCAGGAAAGTGCTCAAAACACACGTTGCCCTGCAAGCACTTGCTAGCGGATAGGAATAACAGTGAAAACCACATGGAGAATCTTCGTTATGAAGGAAAACAAGAAGTGGTAAGATGTCACTGTCCGATGCACTGCCTTATCCTCCTGCCAGGAAAACTGGAATCAACACGGAATGGTACCAGGCAGCTCTCAGGCCCATTGGCCCCCATCATTATGCACAGTATGTTCTTGGGCTCTTTATGGTACCGCCTCAAACGCAGTCAGGAAGAAGACTCGGAGCGGTGGCGGGTTGGAGCCCCTTTGCCGCTCGCTTGTGCGGGACATCCCGCAACCTCCCGAGGGAGCCTCTGCAGGAGTCTCCAGCAAAAGCTGCGACGCCGTTTAGTGCCGCTCGCTAACGGCAGCGGACGGGACCCGGTCCTCGGCCCACACGGATGCCGCGCGCTGTACACGAACAAGCCCGTCCCAGTCGGCGCGGGGGCGCCGCGCTGGCTGTCCCCGTCCCCGTGCGGATCATTTGTCTTTCGGCACCCGCAGAGTCGTTTCCAGCCATCTCTGGCCTAATACTCCATTTGTCCTTACCAAAAGCCACAAAGCTGCATAATAAGCTAGAAAGTTGCTCATTAACAAACCCGAAAGTTGCAAACTGACATTAATTTTTTGTCTGTGCGATTAATACAAGTTGACTTCCATCTTGAGGAGGCGACGGTACCTCCCTGGGAAATACCCTTCTGCACTAGTTATTCTTAGGTGTTATTTCTGATTAATTATGCTCTCGCTCCATTAGAAAACTGATGGCCAACTTTGCATCTGTCTCTTTGCTTTGTGTCTTACAAAGACAGTGGCCATAAAAAATTCATAGAGACTGAATGAATAGATGGTCAGCGTGTCCGAGATGATGCTGCGGCGCGTGTCTGCTGCCCTGGGAATACGTGCTGTGTATAAAAACCTAAGGCCACACAAACATCCATTGATAAAACACCAAGTCTGCCCAGGTAGAGGCACAATTCCTCACCCACAAAATTGCACCTAGAGTTTAACACAGCAGAATTATTAACAACTCCATGAAAAAAACACCAGATGCCTCCTCGGTTTTACGAATGCAAATAGTCCTGTCGGAACCGAGGGGAATACTCACATGTGTTTAAGTTAGACACATGCATAAGCATAGGCAGGATCAGAGCCTCAGCCATAAATATTTATGTCAGCAGTGCAACGTGGGCTCAGAAATGCATTCACAAAACAGACCACAATGCAAGACTCTGACAATGCAGGTTACTCCAGAGAATTTCAGTGGGAGGCTCTCCTTTGCTAGGTGCCTTTGAAAACCTCCTCTTCTATTATTTTAGTAAAGCCATCACTACTATTTCTGCAACGCTGGTCAATAGCACCAAAAAGAATTCAAAAGAAACACAAAATATAATTTTGAAACACCCTCGTTACTACTGTTGTCAAAATCTTTTCAAATTCTGTCTTTATTTATTTATTATAAAAAAGGTACTAAACGAGTCTGACTTGGGGGCCTAATGCAGCTAACAGGAACACAAATCAGGCAAATTCCCACCTCTCCCTTAGAGATGTAAAATTAGATGTGGGTGACTAACGCAGTTAAAAATATTCATTCGCTTCAGTCAAACAATCTGAATTCCTTGTAAAAACATTTTGAGGAAGCAAATGTCAAGCAAATGCCACTATTTACTTTGGAAGAGCACTTCTCTACATCCAATCATGGAATGGAAGCAGCAGCAGGTGACGCCTGTGGCCGGTCAGAAGCAACATCGCTCAGGTTTGAAACAGCTGATTCACACAGGACCAATATTTAGGAGCTGATGGAGGAAAAAGATGGAGTCAGCAGAACAAATGCTTCATTCCAGCCAGGAGAAGTTGTTCTCTGCTCGGTTCAGAGGCGTTTTGATCAGGCCCCTCCTGTTCAGTTCGTTTTGGAAGGCTTGCATGAAGCTGGGGACACAACCTTGCAGGCAATCTCAGGCACTCGGACAGTTAAAACACTGCAGGATCAAGTCCTGCAGAGCATCAAATACAAGTTGTAATTAAAATAATTTACATGCTGCTAGCAAGTCAGCTATAGCAAGCACATCAGGTTCCCAGCATGGATTTCAATTTGCTTTAAAATTACTCAAGGATAGGAGCTCATATTTTTCCGCATCATCCTAGTTAGCCTAGGAAAAATGCAAGACCCAGATGACAGCTATTTGATTGGGAAGGAGGAGGGGGTGGCTCTTACTTGGTGGGTATTCAGCTTTTCTTGCTGCCTGGATTTTCAGCACAACTGCCAACATCCATGCTGTGCATACGCTAGCAAAAAAATGCACCACCCTGCAAAAGAAACAGGTCAGAGAGCCCTCACGGACAGAACGCTCCACTCTGCTCCCGTGGACACAGCTGCAATCCAAGGATTTTTTGCCCATTGAAATACTGAGAGCAGCTCCCACTCCTCCTGCAGCCAGCACCCATTCCTGCACAGGGCTACCCTGACCCCAAGAGACACGGCGAGAGGCAAGAACCCAAACCCCAGGTAGAAATCGAATTTCTAAGGACAACCACGATTCCACTCCAAACCTCATCCTTCCTAACACTGCCGTGCAGGTGGATGCATCTCCGCTCACAAGGCCCACCAGGAAATTTTGCCACTGAAAGGAAACACTGAAGGCAACCTGGCCACAAGCAGCGGCACCGCAGGCGGCTTCACCGCCCTTCCGTCTCTTGCAGATTTTCTTAGACTCCTTCCTGGCCATTTCAAGGCAGGTCTGGTGGATCCCACAGCTCATCCACCGTGCCGACTCCTTTGTTTCTCATACGGACAATGCAGAAGTTTGTATTTAAAATTTTGCAGAGGAGCAACCGGCATATTGAGTTTCATTTGCGCTGCATTACTTAAGCTAGTTGAAAAGTCATTAACGTATCCCATTTCGGACAAGGCAAAGGTTTACATGTTGCCTATAACACTGTAAGAATAATGCTTAAAAATACTAATTCATAGGATGGCGTCTAAAACAAGCAAATCAGAGGGGAAGGTTATTAGCCTGGATTCCAGGCCGGCTTTGGGTGGAATAACGTGTGTTCTTGATCTCCTCGGATTGTGTAGTCAGGAGGGAGATATCTGGCTAGATGGGAATTTGCACATCTGTCAGCTAAATCAGAGATCCAAATGCAAAACCCAGCATGTAAGAACATTATGTGGATTTGTGACCCTCTCCCGAGGATTTGGGGTCCATAAACCAATGAATGGATTACAAAGAGACATAGTTATAGTATTTTCATCTGTGACAGATACTACCGCAGCTCCAGTGTGCTTCCCAAGGCTTAAAGAAAACCTGTGCCCATCCCCTGTGCTCAGGCCCCAGGAAAACACAAAAGGCAAGCACTGGGCAGCATGGAGAAATTTTAAAATGCGTGTTCAAATAGGTTAGCATCCGACTCAGAAAACCCAGATTCCTAGGGCTAGAACAAGCACAGTTTGGGATTTTTTTTTTTCCCTCTTTCATACTTATTCTGTGTATGAATCCATACAGAAGAGACTTTGGATGGACACCCTGACCCATATATGACTGGGCGAGACGCAGGCAAAGAACTCCCCTGGATGGGCTAGAGCTCCTGCTAACTCCGAATCAGCCGGCAGGTAATAACCAACTTACCTGACCCTGCTGGGGGCCGTTTCCTACCAACACAGTCGGCACCTCCAGAAGGAAACCAGAGCAGCACTGGTAGCACGTGAAACTGGACTAGATGGGTCACAGAGCAGCATTTCGAGCCCACGTTCAACAAATCTGTTACTCTTATCTATGGGAAAGCTGGGAAATTAAAATTCGAAGGGAATTTAAATAGGTAGCAGCGCTCAGACCGCACAGAGCAGGCGCGGGTCCCTCAGTTCCTGGTTGAGGGCCAACAAAACGCCAAACCCGGCGCCAGCCGGGGCGGCTGAGGACGGCGTCTCCCAGTGCACGCAACGCGGGTCCCGCGCCCACGGGCGCACGCAGAGGTGGCCGGGGGTCCTCAGCACGGCCAGGCACCAGCTGCGTTTTTGCCAGTGCTCTGTAGGCACCATGTCCAGCTGCCAGTTCCTGGTGCACTTCGGAGCATCAGCTGCTAAACACCCCGTCCTTCCCCAGCACGGAGCTCTCCCTAATACACAAAACTCTCGTTCCCTTCACGAGCGCCTTTCCTTCCTTTGCATCTCCTGGGTTTCGGAGGGTCACAGGAGTCAGGCTGTGGTCACGCTGTGCAATTTGGAGCACTTTTCCCCTGCCGACTGTTCCTTTCAAGCCCGGCAGCGCACAAGGCACGCTGGACAAGCAGCAGTTTGCTGGCTTCACTCACCACAGCACCATACTCATCACTGTGTATTTATTTGATATTCGAAAAGCTAGGAAAGCAATACATGACCACACTTATTCAGCCACATAATGTAAAAATCTGTACTTGACCAACGGTACAATTCTGTGCACATCCACAGTGAGAGAGCTCTTTGTTTCCACGGTCTCCGGGGGATCACACCATTAGAAAAAGCCCTATTTGTTTCCTTCAGATCTTGTTTGGAAAGACAGCCATTTTAATTTGAAATTAGGACTGACGTTATTTGCAGCGTGACAAGACGTTATCTGTTTTTTTTTTTTTTTTTTTTTTTTTTTTTTTTTTAAAACTGAGTTCACCTGTTTATGTTTAATAAAAATGCTCTTTTGTAACTCATGATGGGCTAGAGAATTCCCAAACCATTCAAAATACTTTAAAGTTCTTTTGGGACATAGCCAGATACTTAATATTGTATTACATTTTATAGTTGTCACTTAATCAAGCTATTTAATATTATAGTACATTTTAAAACTGTCACTTAATCACATTTTCTTGACCCTTTTATGTGAATTAAAGATCACTGTAGATAAAAAATGGCATGCTTTAGTTTAAATAGATTCAGTATGTCCAGTTTGACAGTTACTTCTGAGACATTAAAAGAATTTTCTGTGATTAATGCGACCCCCACATGTTACATAGTATAATGTTCCATTTCTTCAACCATTAGAGGAAACAGCATCAGACAGAAGGAGCCAAAACGTATCCAACTGTATGTAAAGTGAAGAAAGTCTAAAGATAAAGTACAGCTATGCATGGTGTATTATGAGACTGAGTTAAACCAATTGAGTATTTTTCTTTTCCTTACCACTTAAGGGGAAAAAAATGTGCAGTAATAGCATTATAAGGTCACATTCCACAACAAAAGAAAGCATCTCACTGCAGCTTGCCCAGAAAGGAATAAATGTGCTTTATGTTATGATAGGTGAGCAGAACTATGCATGTTTAATATAAGTGATTGGTAACCATGAATTCTAATTTTGGAAGAAATCTGGCATAGGCATTTACTCACGAGAACAAAAAAAAGCACATAAGAAAAGCCCATCTTCAGAACCATTTATGAACCATTTCTAATGGCAACCACGATCATTTTATGTGGTTGATCCAGAATTGCGTCACTGAAAGATTTTATGCTTTTAAGTCATACATAGTAAATTACATTCTCTCATAGGCATGTTTAAAAGTACCATCCTTTGCTGTAACCTTGGCCCTCAGATGCTATTTAATTCATCTAACTATAATTGTTCTTCCTTTGTATCTTCATCTCTCATCAGATGTGCCACGCTTGCTAACAGCTGTGAGTGCTGCCCATTCTTAGAGCATTCTGTAGGCTTTTCTTGATAGTTTTAATTACAATAATACCATTTAATACATCAAATAGGACACTGTACAACAACACTGATCTTGCATTTGGCAGCAATTTTGTTGGATAACAGAACAGGATTTAGTGTAACCAAATGAGCGACAGTAATTCATTCTTGGATATTCAATTAAAAGCAGTGTGTATACAGCACCTCTGCAAACAGTGAACAGCAGGCTCAGGTAATCAAGACACGAGAGGAGCCCGCACAGAAATCAGGGTATTGAAGGAGGAGAAGAACAGTTTGAAGTTATTTACAGGAGCTGCCAGAGAGATGCATATGGGCACAAAAATACATCTCTTCAAAAACGAAGGGAAATGAAGTGAATTAGCAGCGCCCACGCAACATTATCCTCACTTACTGACCCAGCACGGTGTCATTTTGCACGCAGGCCAGTGCTCGTGCTCTCCCTGAAGTGCACAGGGCTACCAGGAGCTTGGAAAGAGGGATCTTGATCCTTCAACTGAGGCAAAGCATCATCCCAGGCAGCTCCTGCTGTCCCTTCTCTCCGGTCCCGCTGACGGTGGCACAGAGAGTTCTGGCACAGCATTCAACAGGGCCAAAGCCTCTGCCTGCTGGGAGAAACCTTCCCTATGCCCTAGTCCTGCAAAACTGAATACAGCGTGTAAAAGTCTGCCAGACTCATGAAGAGCTTCAGATAATACAAATGCCCTTTCCCTCCACGCAGCTCATTTGTCCATATAGCAATGCTCCGAAAATGAAAGAAATCACAGACGTCCAGATGGACCGAAGAGCTCAGGAAGCACCAGGTGCAGAAGCTCCAGATTAACACACATCGTTCTGCAGCAGGGATGCGGTGGGTACCAACACACCACTGCTCTGCCCTGCTTGAACACAAGCACAGCAGGAAAGGTGACAGGTCTTAGAACTACCACCCTTAGGTAAAAGTATATTCTCCTTTAGCCTTCATCCACTCCCTCCCCTTCTTGTTTATCATCAGGATTTGGGGATCTTTTCTTCAAGTAGATTGCAAGCTCCCTGGGACACAAACCAGGTCATCATTGTGTCTTCATAAATGGATCATCGCAAGGGGCCAAAATTGTGTCAGTGCTGCTCGGAGCCTTTGGGCACAATATGACTAAATTGCCCTTCAATTGCAACCCAAAATTATAGGCATGCTGCGTGCACTATTTTGCAAGCCATTGTTTTGCAACGTGGAAATATGCAAGTGAACATGATACTTGAGCAACATAATTCATTTTCCATTCATGAGCCACAATGGGTATCTCATGGCACTGCTTGCTCTCCAGTTGCAAATGTGAACTTGCATACAAAGTCAAGCAAATGGGCTCTCCTTCACGTTGTTTCATTAAGCTCTTGGACTACGCTCTAAGCCCTAGAAGAAAGAATTACAATTGCTGTTGTCTCCGAAAACCAATGAAATTCCCCAACAACTGAAGAACTCAGCCCTAGATTGTGCACTGTAGGCTCCCGGCACGACCTCTCGCCGTGTTCTCTGCTGCTTTTCTTATCACTCCTCCTGCCAGTGCTGCATTTGTGATCAAAAGTGAGAACTAAGCTTAACAGCTGCATGCAGAACAAACCCTCATCTGAGCTTTTGGGGAATGTTCTTCTGACCTCACTGGTCTGAAAAGTTTTAACACAGCTTTGTTTTAATTTCTCCTTAACTTCTCACTCAAATATCTCATGTATGACATTATTATAATTCTTCTCCCGGCTTTATACTTGCCAATTTCCTCTCTTATTCTTTTGTTCTTGGGCTAATCTTTCCTTTTGTGTTAATGAAGTCCTTTGTAGTTTCTCTTCAAATCTTAGACTAGATTCCTTTGTGGCTTTCTTTTTTCCCCCCTAAACCTGGTAGGGTCTTTTTATCATGAAAATTATTAATGCTTCCAGTGCTTCTAGCATGGTACTGCCAGCTCTGAAATGCTCCATTATTATTTCTGATCTTAAGCTGCCTTCTCCTGACCCAGGAATATTGGCAAATTACCGACCTATAGCCAAGCTTTTATAGGGAAGGTCTTGCATCAAGTGGTAGCCTTTCAAGTGCTTAACCACCTAGTAATAATCTTTATGACAAACGGCCTCCTGGTTTGCAGTTATGCCCCGTTTACTATGCACAGCTCTAAGAGAGCATCCCCTAAAGCGGTCAACGACGTTTTATAAAACCCTGCCTCCGGTGCCGTGGCCTTTTATCAGCCCCACGCTCGACACTGCAGGTCACGGTGTCCCTCCCTGACCACATGCAAGGTTATAAAACGTGGGGCGGCTCGCTCAATCCAAAGGCATCAACTTGTCGCCAGGAGTTATCACCCATCGGCAGCAAGCAACATGCAGCATCCTCTCAGGACCAGAGCAGAGCCCAGTGCTCCCCAATGTTACCGCACCCAGCCGTTACGGTGAATTTAACCGTTACTGCTACTAACGCTCCTTGCACCCACCTTATCCAAAGAACTAGTTCCTGTAGCTACATCTCGGGTAGCCTGGCTTTTTATTGCAAGTCACTCAGCTCTTTCTCCTCCTGCTCAGTTACCATAGCGCCTTCGGTGCCACGTGGCAGTTGAAAACTGTATTTTAAGCAACAGTAAGGTTTCTTGAATAGCCACTTTCCGGAATTTGGGGGAGTCAGCTCCTGCAATCAACAGTGTGCCTAAAACCCGTATAAACTACAAAGCAAGACCAACACCAGGAAGCAAAAGACTCCACAACAGGTTCTTTCCTGGTCACCCTATTCAATTTTGACTGTCTGAGTAGAAATTTTGCAACCAGACAACTTTTCACCTCCCGACCACAATTCATTGCTTTCAAAAATTGCCTCATCATGACCAGAGATTTTGTCATGGCTTTCACCAGAAAAAAACAAAACCAGAAACAAACACAGATGACAAGAACTGTGATAGATGTTCTCGTTTGATGCAGCAATCCTCCCTCTGTAGAAAATGAACCACAGTCAAGAGTGGTGAGTATTTATTGACAAATCTCAGTTTGCTAAAATGGGAATGCTGAAGGAGGAGGTGGCTGAGGAAACTTGTTCTCTTAATGAGAAAATCTTTAGCTTGTCCACAGACAATGACATTCTTCTGATTCTCTCTAGATTCTCTCCAGACTACCATTTAAAAAATATATATATAATGGCTTCTAATGGTCAATAAGCACATTTTTTATTGAAAACATAGAATGATTGTGCTTATAAAAATGACTTTTTAATGTGCAGCTGTATTTATCTCCACTGGGCAATTTGCAATATTCCCCCTGCATAATCTAAAAGAGGAGACAAACATCACATTTAAATCGAATGTAGAAATGTGGCAAACGCCCAGTTTGCAGTAATGCTGTTCTCTCGCACACCCACAAGCATGAGGCTCCTTCCGTATCTTCAGCATTCCCTAATGTGATTAATCCAAGGCAAACGAGTCTTTCTACCCTTACATTAGGCCCTCCTCTCCTCTCCCAGAGCTATGAATTCAAAGACCAAGTTTGCAGGCTGCTCTAGGCATCCGCAAAGGGCTCGGGCAGGGCTGGGAGCAGAACCAGGAATTCAGGCACTCCAGCAGAACCAGCCGCAATCAGGCGAGCGCTTTTTAAGGACGACCAGGCTTCCAGCTCGGGTTGCTGGGCGCTCCGGTGCTTCAGCCCACGGTCACTCGGATGCACCGCAGGCCGTATTTTCACTCGCACTCATGACCCCGAGATTGCTCTCTGGAAGTTTACGGAAACATCACAAACCAAGCTCACGCACGCGCGCATTTTTGACGCTCCACAGATGAACTTTGAACATTATTAACTGCATCCTCCAGTGGACGCCAAGTAAACCCGGCATTTGCTCATGGCAGAAAGTTATTCACTGCAGAACTGGGGATTTGCCTCTAACCTTGTGCACAGGCAGCGCTGATGAGGGAGGGGAGCAAGCGGAATATTAAAAAAAAAAAAAAAAAAAAACACTGCCTCAAGAATAATATCATGTACAGATTTAATCATAATAAAAAATGATCTGCAAGTAATTGTAGTCATTACTACATCTGCTCAGAGCTGTGGGTAATCATTATGTATGAGTGAATTAAATCAAGTTCAGGATCGCAGGCCTGATCCTGGCATTTCTGGAGTAAATTCGCCTCATATTCCCAATGTCCCTGGGTGCAGTGGAGCCTGTTTGCTTCCAGGGGTCTGTTGCTCACGTGAGGGGTCCTTCGACCCTGCCTGCCTTTACCTTTAAAAGCTAATTAAAACATAGCGCCACAAAACTTAAGAAGGCCGAGCGAAACATCAAATCCAAAATTCAAAAACCAGAGCTTTCCACGACAGAAGTTGAGCTCCAATTCCTCCCCTTTTCCCTGAATCCCAGGCCTCCGTACCATACCTGAGACATGGGAGTAATTTATAGCACAGAGTACGAAAGTCAAATCCTGCCTCCTGTAGATGAGGAAAACCTGTTTGCAAAAGGGCACTTCTGGAAGGCAGAACTGGAGCCAAACAAACTCAAACTGGATCAACAGCCAAATGAATTATGAGCAAAAGAAATAAATTATCAGTGACATTTCTTTTCTGACAGCCAAATGCTAGACTCCACAGTTTAGCACATCATCATGGAGAGCTACCCAGGAGCCAAAGAGAGAGCAAACTCCAAAATCCTTGTGCTGACTTCTCTGCGTGGTTGAGACAAGGAGTAGGAGACGAGGTTCCAGACGTGTCCTCCACGCAAGGGCAGATTTTAACCTTCTTACAGACCAGGGGCCTGCAGGAAGGCACTGAATTATCCCCCGTCTGCTCTCGGCGGGGCACAAGAAGCCGTGGTACTACCTGAGCATAGATACCATTTTTTAGGTGTTTTCCACGGTGGAAATTCCACTGCGAAGGGTCTGCGGGCAGCAGAAGCAAGTTGGAATTTGCTTCCTTGGGCAGGGAGCAAAGACTGTGCCCTGGGCTACCGGCAGGCACCCGGAGGCAGAGCACAGGCTCCCACGGAGGGAAGGAGTCCCCTCCGGGTGCAGAAAACTCATCAAATCTGTCTCCTTTAATCTCCTTTCACGTGCAACTTACCACAAAAAAGGTGGCTCCGATTTAGCTTTTACAAGTCGGTCTGTATTTTTGCTTCCTGTCCAGGGACAGTAATATCTCTGGATGGGGTATGCACAGAAGTTGCACTGGAAACTGAGGGATTGAAATAGAAGGAGCAAAAATAGTGGGTGCACACACCACACAGCTGAATACATATATATGTGTTTATACATATTTATATACACACATAAATCTCCCTACCACCCACATCTCTGCACTTATGCTCTAACTACTAACATAGGTAATTGAGAGCAGTAACACAAATGATCTTTTTTTTTTTTTTTGAAACAGAGATGAGCTGGCAAGCGCAATCAAAAGATGAAGATCATTTTTCTAAAGAAGAGTGAGAGCAACGACGACGACAACAAAAAACCCTGAGAATTATGACAACAATGCAAGAAAGCAATCACTAGAGGAATCCTGATAAATGAGGAGCTTACATTTTTAAATGCCTTAAAAGTGGTACAAATAAATCTAAATTTGAACAGAATTCCACGCACAATTGAATTAGAAGGGAAAAATTCAACTGAATTGTTAAACTTCCACTACAGAACTTGCAAGAGGTTTATATAGGCTGAGCTATCAAATGAATAAAACAGCAGCAAAAAAAAAAAAAAAAAAAAAAAAAAAAAAAAACGGTTGAACTTTTGCTGTCAGTAAGAAATCCAAATCATGGAGGAGAATATTATGAATGCCGCGTAACGAGCTCTGCAAAATATCCTCCAGTGAACAGGAACTAATGACAGATGAATGTGCACATGTAATTGAACATGCAGAAAAGAAAACCAACATCCCAAGGAAGGAAGCAGAAAAGCTACCCGGGGTACTGGCTCATGCTAACATGCAGGAGATGCATTGCAAAGAGAAAAGGCAAATTCCTGAAAAAAGCAGGATATAAAATGCCATTCATGTTTGGACGCATGCGTATTCTTCGTGAGGCTATCGGGGAGCGCGGGTCACACGCAGCCGTGCAGGGGGCTGCCGGAGACCCTCAAGCTCGCCTGGTTTTGGGTTTCATTACCAACACTGAGCCCCATGTTGCTCCCCTTTTAATTGATGGCAAATTCCCTTTTACTCCATAGAAAGCAGGATCGGGCCCTTGCAATTTCGCTTGCTTGAGAAGAGCTTAA
This sequence comes from Nothocercus julius, assembly GCA_013398735.1. NCBI lineage: Eukaryota > Metazoa > Chordata > Aves > Tinamiformes > Tinamidae > Nothocercus > Nothocercus julius. Next base: position 2,200,660 of record VZSV01000107.1, on the reverse strand, counting down.
AAAGAGAAAAACGGAACCAAAAGCGCAGAAACCCTTGAAGCGCGCCTCGGTCCGGGCTCGAGCTTCCCCGAAGAATTGATCCCTTTTGCATCCCTGCCGTAGGAAATAGGATTTTCCTAGCTGTGTTTTGTGTTAAGTTGTTGGGCGCAGCTAAATCAAAACTCAAGCACGGCAAACCCACGCGAACGAAAATCAAATGAGATTTCACACTCCCCCAGCAAGCTGAAAGAGCCCTGCGCCCAGGTGCTCTCAGAAGACTAAGCCAAGGCACCTTTTAAGAGTAAGCACAAAGTGTGGCTTGTTGGGAACAGGGAATTAGAAGCGCATCAAGGTACGGGATGAAAACACTTTTTTGAACGCAAGCCAAACACACAGTAGGAATAGGTTAGAAGGCCAAATCATTTCTAACCACAACTTAAAGAAGACTTCATTGTTAAAATATCCCCCTTTTAACTCTTCCTTCCCCTTTTTGTTTCCGTTTGTTTTATTCCGTATTTCAAAAGCAGCTTTTGCTGTAACAGCTCATTTTTTTTCATGCAAAATACTGAATCTAATTGCGGAAATATGTCATTCCCTCCTCTCCGCCACATGGCACGAGTTAATGATGATGAATGAAAGTAATAAAACCCAAATCTTTCTCAAACTAAAGCTCCTGTTAAATTACTGGAAATTATATGCATGCGTCTACAATGAGGACACTGCAGAGGTCAGAGATCTTGCTTCCTGCGTTTGGCCAAACTGTTCAACAGGCAGCTTGGCTGAACCTGCACAGACACGTTTCTGCTGAGGTCTGGGGGAGTCACCTAAGAAAAGCGGCTTAGTTTGAGGCTGGTGATTTCATTACAGGGTTTCTCTCCTTCCCTACGGAAGGCTAAATAGCATTTACCGGGGCCCAGGAGCTGCCTGTGGCCACCTAAGCTATTTTGGATGTTGAAGACTGGGGATTGGAACAGCAATATATCATCTAATGTGATATGCATTCTTAGCGTAGGTCTCAATTTCCCTAATACAAAACTGTATTCCGTGGCACTGATATGAAGCAGAAGGAATTCAACAAATCTAGAGCCAGATGCTGCCTCTCATATTCACTCTGAGCCACGGCTGATTTCTCGATTTGGTCCACTGAAAAGAAAGGAAACCCCTCAGAGAACAGAGTCCTCATCAACACAGCCACAAGCGGCAAAACTCATCCCTCTGCTTGGGAAAACTCTTCTTCTACTTCCGTGCATTACAAGCTGCAGCAGTTTACTGAGCTGCTGTTTCACTCGTGCATCTGTTTCTTCGTTCCTGCCAAGTTGGCCGACCACACGGCTCTGCCCTCTCCTCCTCTCCCTCCCTTTCACCATCAATTCGTTGAGCTTTCGTTCTTTTTGCCTTCTCACTATGTTGATAACTCACTCCCTATGCTCCTCTGTTATGGTACCACAGAAGACATACAAGGAAAACATCTGGAGAAAGACTCTGGATAATTCTTTTAATCCATTTGCTTTCCAGAGAGGCAATTGAATGCAATGGACCTCATAACAGTGTAACTCAAGGTGCTACTTTGGCAGAAGTCAGTGTAGCTTAGTTCTCCAAAAAAGCATCTACAGCATCAGTCTCACCAGCAGAAAAGCAAAACCTCCCACGCTTGCAAGCTTTATTTCTCTCTCTTTCCATGAAAAACAGTCTGCAGAATTGAAATGCATGGAATTGGAAACATCAGTCTGCAGAAACAGAGCTACAGTCTGCCACTCGTGTTCAGAGCCAGCGGCAACTTGTCCTCTGAGTGGCACCCGTTCGTTTTGTTGGGCCATCAAGACACGAGGTGCGATTCAACCACCCGCTCCACTCATCTCTGCACGGCGCAACACAGGCTGCAGAAATCCAGCGCAGCCCTCAGCACAAGGCAAAGCAAGTTTCATTGCCAGAAATCAGAAAACAGACAGCTCCTGCTAATTACTAGGAAGGCTCTTTTAGAGTTAAATAGAACGAATGAAGTTCGTAGGAAAGAATGGGCTTTTTTTTTTATACATATATTTGCATTTTTGCATCAGTGAGGGATAGCATCAAATAATAATAAAAAAAGTATATATCAGGTCTTCTTTTAAGCTTTCTTTTAGCAAATACCTTATGCAATGTCACAACGTAGGACCCACACAGACGTCGTTAAGATTAGCTATATAAACCACAAAACATAGAGAGATCTTTTTAGTGGCTAAGCTACGCAGGGGTAGAAGTCCCAGATTTTCCATGGGACTCATCTAACTGTGCCGGCAAGAAGCTGAAAACCTGCCAACTATTTCAGACCTTTTCGTCTCACACTTGGCTTTCAGATCCCGCCTTTGTGGTGATTCTCCAAAGCTCCCATGTCACCACCACCCTATTGAAAGTCACCAATTATTTCCTCACTGTGAGGAAATCGCCCAGTTTTGATCTTGAGCACGCACAAAAGGAGGAGGACATCTCACGAAGCCACTCGGGACGATATTTTGCTGACTATTTTGGAATGCAATGGACACCCAGAGCACTCAACAAGCTCCACCATCCTTGAAAAGGGAAATCTCTACGGGATGAAAGAAAACTAACCGCATAACACCTCTGCAAACGCATCCCTGATTTTAATTGTTTAAGACTACGTTTTTGGTTCAGCAGTTTTGCATAGGGCTTGGAAATATCATACAGAATACATTGTGGTTTTCTGGCATCTCATGTCTACAAGCAGAGCCATCTGTTCGGGTGGGATTAAATCCATTTGCAAGGCTGCACGTCTGTTTAAAAGCAGCATACTCCGAGCTCAGGACCCTCGCAGGTTCACAGAAACGGCCTCTTGCTGCAGCTAGGGGCACCTCTTGCAAACCCAGGCCATCCAAGAGACAAACGACACCAAGCTGAAGGAAAAGGTTTCATAACCAGAGCTGGCCCTTGCGAGGTTTAACTTCTTAGCTGAATATTTATAAGAACATGTCCTCATTTACTAAGCTTCTGGGAACATTTCCACAATTAAAAAACAAAACAAAACAAATTGAAAATAATCGTCAACATACTGACAACAATTGGCAGCTTTCAAAGCAGTGCACAATGCCATCTCCAGGCCTTCAAACCCCCCTCACAGTGACATTATGCGACCGGCCTAACCAAGCACGCGGGTTACCCTTGGGAGACCCCTCCTCTTCCTTCCCCTTATCTAGCTACACCAAGTCCTGGGCAGGAGCTGATAAGCAAACCCACCACGGCACCGAGGAGCCCCCGGAAGCAACGAAGGAAGAACACCCCAGGTCTTCCCTGGATCACCTGCTTCGGGCCCACGGCCGCTTGGTCATGAGCGCTGAGGTGGCCACAGCAGGTGCCACAGTCCACACAGATAAAATAGAGATACGGAGAAATCAGACTCTTGGTCTCCGCTATCAGAAAGGAACTGTAGTGAAGCTAACCTCAAAGAAGGCCTTCCAGATGTGGTCATAGAGCATCGTTCCTTCAGGATATTAATTTCCAGCTCGCCAGCATTGCTGGAACAGATGTCCAGGCTTGACCCTCTACGGCGGTTCAGCACCAGGGTCGTAACACAACATCCCTGCCCTCCAACGCCGGGAAGCGGCAGCGTGCAAGACTAAAACATCCTGCGACTTAGCTGCATCCACAGCGACGCTGCAGACGGCAAGGAAGCTCAAACCCGCAGCTGCCTGCCCCGAGACCTCTGAAGAATGAAGGCAAGGAGCTCCCACAGCAGCCACGCTTCAGCATGGGCAAGGAGCAGCCCGACAGAAATATTCACGCCAAAGCAGAATCTATTATTTTTACCTACCTGCGTCTAGCAGATTCCCCCCTCTGCTGATCCAAGAGTGCCAGCTGTAGTCATCTTGACACTAACTGGGTCCAGGTGCAGGCTAAAAAAGCTCTAGAAAGGACTACCAGACATCACATCAGCTGCTTTGTGATCTTCTTGGGGAAAAAGCAGGGGGAGAGTAAAGGGAGAGGCTAAAGAGAACTCCCAATAATTACAGAGTAGATCCATCTGTCAGGAATGAAGCAGAAGCTCTCTGAAGAGGAGCCAGGTACTTCAGGAAAAGAGGAGACAGCATCTCATCCATGCTACAGGGTATTCAGATGTGGATCTTTCTCCCCTTCCTATCTCCAGGTCTGGCTTTTCTCTCCTTCACCTTCTCATTTGATGTCTCTCCTTTTGTTTTTCTACTACCTCAGCATCTATCATTTCTCATTTAAATGCTCTCTGGTCTTTCCAGTTGCAGAAACTGACATTTGTCTTAGGATTGGAGGGGGAAAATGATGAGCACCTCGGGATGATCCCCACTCGAGGGAGCTCCTTAGTACCTCCAGGCTTGCTCCATATGGACGTTTTTCCTCCCAGCCCCATGGCATCATCCCATCCTTCTTTGCTCCCGTCAGTGCTCCAACTTCATCTTTGGCTTCTCCTGCTTCTCTAGCAATTCCTAATATCTCCCAAGCAATACTTGGCACAGAATACTTCTGGTTCTGTCTTTGGCAATGCTCACTGACCGAGGAAGTGTTGCTTGAAGTCCAAGTTGTCATTAAATATCTGTCTTCACCCTGAGCTCTTTGCTTAGGAACATCTCTCTTTTAAGACCAGGATTACATCATCTGCAGTCTCCGGCATCTCTTCCTCTGATCTGGAAGAGGACTCAGGTCACCAGGACAAGGAAGCTGAGACTTCACCCAACACGACAGGGAAGAGACAAGCCAGCCCAAGTGATTTTGCCCAAGCACAGTCCAGCATACACCCAGTCCTTGCAACACAGGCAGCTCAGCAAAGCACAGGCACAGCACCTGCGCCTGCGAGAGTGCCCTGGAAAGGTTATTTCCAAAGCCAGGTGGCAGGCAAACCTCACCAACGTTCCCATTTTGTGCATTTTTTTTTGCACAGATGCAGTCCCATGATGTCCAGTGCATTTGAGGAAAAGATGAGCAAGAAATGACTGAGGACTGGATTCTGCAAGGCCAACCTCATGAAACTCGGGGGACGCGAATCTCAGTTCGGGTCCAGGGTGCTGAGTTGTGGAGCCACCATGACCGGCACTTGCCAAGACAGAATGTGAGATGAACAAAAGCCTCTGAGAGGGAACCATGTACTGATGCAGATGGCACAGCCATAATCATTAAACAGTTATGACCAGCTTGAGTGAGAGAGTGAGGAATGTGTGCCCCGGATGATAAAATTCACCCATGAAGCTGAGAAAAATACACATAATCTGATTTTAGACGCATGGGTTATCAAAGATAGGCCAGCCCTCACCACAATATGATTTGTTATCAGAAACCTAAGGCAGCTGGTTGGTTTCTGAACTTTGACTCACGGACTCCCATATGGTCGCAGTTTGCTGCAAAGAGAGGGGAAGGGGGGAAAAAAAAAAGCCACGAGCTCTTTGAGCAAAGCAAGGCCGGTAAAATGGTTTCTCCTCCTTTTCATCCCTGACCCCATTTAAAAACCATCTTAAATATTCCAAGGGCCCCACTGGTCCATAAAGAAAAAAAGCTTAAGAAAACATAATCTTTCAAGGGCTGACACTACCTGCTTCCCAGCGCAGCTCCAGACTAGTTGCAGTGAAACTCAACAACCTGATGGGAATTAGAGAGCTGTCTTTTAACTGCCATTATTATCTCTAAAACCTTTCTAATAGCAATCCCAGAATATCGGCTTTAAGAAAAATCATTGCAATGGGGGTCCCAGGACTACGTTTTCATATTGCACCAAGTCGAGCTATTGATTAGCTTTACATTAATTTTAAAAGCGTGCCGAGTTTGTCGTGATTTTTCGCCCCTTGATTGCGCTGCCCATCAGCGCTCGCAGGAGCTTCCTGCGGAGCTGCTGAGCGAAGTTAAACGATGATGCACTTCCCTTCCCTCGCTTTGCGTTCCAGCTTGTTCCAGCAATCTGCACCAGCCGCTTCCTGTCCCCCCCGTTTCACCGTCTGGCACTTACTTCAGACGAGCCACTACGTTTAAATTATATCTGTACCAGGCGCAATTAATTACAGAGCCTTCTGCTTTGCGAGGCTATTTGAGCTCCTGCTTGGTGCTCACGAGGAGAAAGCAAAATAAAAGAAGTTTGGCTGGGAAAGCACCGGGCGCCCCCGCGCACTGGGATGGAGAACGTGCCCCAAATCCCACCCAGAAGCTCCGGGACTTTGGGTCTGGGTCCATCTCTCCTCGCCAAACCCGGCTAGACCTCGCAGAGAAATCAGGCCGCTGCGAGGTTATTTCTTTTAGGTGCTCTGCGGCATGGGCACCTTTAAAATGTCTTCAGTAAAAATAAAATAAAAGCAACAGGCGATCTTTCTCTTAAAGAATCCCAAGCAATTTTATTGAGATTAATTATCCCTACCCATTTTTGCCTTTCCATACATTTCGGCTCTCCCACAGAAACTAATCCACTGGATTTCAAATTATGGCACAATTAGCATGAAATTAATTAGCATCTGACCTATCCCCTAGTTTTCCTCCAGCCGTGACTGCCAACTTTTAATACAAGCCTAAAGCAAGAACTGTAAGTCTAACGCAGCAAATGGGACAAAGGACATTTAAATTAGAGAGAGAGAAAGAGAGGGAGGGAGGAAGAGTTTAAAAAATGCAATTTACAGCCATAAGCATTTCCCTAACAACAACCCCAAAACTCCAGTTCTTCAGCAATGTTGAGAGAACTACTTCGCCTCCCCTCCTGACACACGCCGAGTTCATTTGCAAAGCTGGCAATCCCCTCCATCTTTTAAAATACTCAGGGCCTTGCAGGGGCATCGGCTATAGCTGATCAATTAGCAATGCCTTTTATCCCAAATGCAAAGTTGCTTTTTCACATAACCTCTCCAGATGCTTTTAAGGATTTTAATCGTATATATCATATATATATCAGTCCCCTCACTGCATCTTAGCCTTCATAATTCCCTGCATCATTTATAGACCACAGCAATCTCTCTTTGCCTCTACATGTATTTTCCACATCCCTTCAGGCTCCTCTTCAGTACCTACTACTCAGATTTGTTTCTTTCCTTCCTCTTGAGAAGATTTCAGCCACCCGGAACCGAATGCTCCTGTACCGCTGTCTCCCACGTTGGGGCTGTCTAGGTGACCTTCCCATCACAAAACACGCAGGTGAGATAGAGTTTGCAGCAGGAAGGAGATTAAAAAAAATGAGACAGACATGGACTGGCATAAAACATATCAAGGTGAGAAGAAAAAAATAACAACAAAAGGATATGGCAGATGCAAGCAGCATACACAGGAGCTCCTAAGAGAACCTTTATAGGCTCGTATAGTTTCAATGTATAAAATATAGAGAAACTTCCCTCAATTATTGCTCAGTAGAAGCTCTACACTCAAGATCTAGATCTTGGTCATCAGAGCAGCAATAATATTAGCCTTCAAGAATGCTGAAAGTAACTCAAAACCCTTCAGAGGGGAAAAAGGGGCAGACACAGGCAGAGAGAGAGACGAAAAAGGCTGTTCTATACAAGCACAATATATTTTAAAGATTAAATTTTCATTTCACAGGTCTTCAGTTCACCTGGACATTTACTGCTTGTTATGGTCTGACAAAGCCAGTTTTATACCCTGCAATGACTGTTCTCACATTTTGTGGCTGCTAATATTTTTTTTTGTACATTTTCTTTCCTCGAACATGAAAAGAAGGAGCTCTGGTTATGAGGTGGCAGTGACCCATGCCTCAATCCACAGCACTCAAAACCATTCTAGAACTAAGTAAAGAGCCCCCAAACCCTCATTTCTGAATCAGCAGTCACAATGCAGGACAACAGTGGGAGAAAACGGCCTTAAATCCGCATGCTTTTCTCTTGGAAAAAAATGCCCAGTTAAGCACAGCTCTAGAGCTGGGCTCTCATGCACATTGTGATATTTTTGTGGTTTTCTGGATGATGTGCAAGAAGGGGGGCAACAGCGGGACCTTTACAGAACGAGATGCCCCCAGTGGGTGTCACGACAGCCCACGCTGGCGTGGTGTCCATGCAGGCAGCACGTGCATGCAACTGAAACGAGGGCATTGCACAATCACCTGCCTACGTTTCCAGCACCAGGAGGGTGACATCTCATGCTTCTCTCAGCAAGATGCCAAACCGGAGAACCAAAACGAAACATCCTCTAACTCGGTTTCCCCTCTCCTACCCCTAAACGCTTCTCCTCTGTCACAACGGAACACGACACCCAGACTTGCACTAACCCCTCACCCCTCCAGAATAAACGATATTAATTCTCATAATAAAATTTATTTTAAATACATTTTTTAATACTCTAAGAAAAGCAATTTCATCCTTGAATGTTCCATTGATCTATGGTGAATAAATAGGCATTAGGGAGAAGCACTTCTTATTTATTTGTTTTCCACTTAGAATTTAATCCTGGTATTCTAAAGGGCTGATTATAAATAACTCTAGCCATCCCTAGGGTATATTTTGAATGTAACTGTCTAAAATAGGACTCTTGCACTTTGGGATCCCTCTGCATTATAGCTTTAGAAAGACTGTAGCCAAATAGCTCTCATTTATTATAAAGAGGGACGAGAAGTAATTCCAGGACACATACTAGACTAGGTTTTACCAGTGCCTGTCTAGTCTCCTTCCAGTTCGGAACGTACCTGGGCGCTTTCCGAAGGCCCCCAGCATACAGCACAGCCTCACCAAGATCGCTGAAACCAAGACCTTGCTGGTAAAGGAAGACTAGAAGCTTCTCTGGCGGAAGCAGAGCTTCCCTGGCTCCTTGAGCCCAGCTGAGCCCTCTTCTTTATTCAAAGGATATCTAGGATATGCTTAGGTCACTGTCTTGAACGAACTAACTAGACTGAGCTTCCACAGGCAGGTTTTCCAGGTCTCTGATCACTCCCCTAGGATCACTCATCCTTTGCTGAGCTCTTCCTGATCTGCCAACGCATGTTCAGTAAAACTGGCCAGCAAGGAACGGTAACAAAATGAATAAGCTCTTCAAGCAGCATTTCCAAAGAGGAGGCCACAAGTCAGCGCAGAGCAGCGAACGAAACGGCTGCACCATGACAGTCTAGCCGGAAAGCTTCGGAGGCTCCTGGTGCCAGCGCGTGTCCACACGGAGGCTGGAGGAGCAGCCAGGCCAGGAGGCTGCTGCGTGCACAGTGACAAAGCGCTGCTGTCCCCACCGAGCGAGCGCGGGGGCTGCTTTGTGCCAGCAGAGAAAATTCGGCTCAGACCTAACAGAAGACGCTTGTCAACAAAACACAAGCGCTCACATCTTCTGGGAGAGGCTCCAACCTGCAGAGCACACGGCTCACGCAGGCACGGAGCAAAACCTTGTGCCGAGGAGCCATGCGGGGCATTCCTGGATACAGGACCTCAGCATAACACTCACTGGCGTTCTAAGTCATGAATCTCCTCCATACTTAGGCACATTAGTGACTAATCTCTCTCCTCGGAGACTGAAGGAACTCCTAGCACGTCTTTCTTGCTGCGATCACGAAAACCTCTGTTTTTACTAGAGCGGGCTTCTCTCGAGCAGAAATCATCTAGCTGCGTGGCCGTCCTGATTCGCAAAGATGAGGAAAAGGAGGGATTCGTGGCCTGCTTTGTGGTGCCTACTGTGCTTTGGCAGCTGGGAGGGAAAGGCTGGTGCACTCACTAACCAATGGCACCACCTAGCCCACAGCAGAGAGAATTTTCAGGAGAACAGGTGAGCCCCAAAGCAGCAGCGTCTCGCAGGCATTTCTGCAGCGCTGCAAAGTATCCAGGCCCGGGCAGGTGGGAACAAAGGCAGGAATGACACTGCCCCTCGTCCTTCATCATGTTATCTTTGGGCTCCTACTGCCTGTAAATTGGTTGATATTATCCCTTTTGTTTTAATTTGGGAGCACTGGAGAACAGAAAGGGAGGGACCTGCCCCAAATTGCACGTGAGATTGACAGCACAACCAGGAATTGAATCTTCACCTGCAGAGACCTGTTTGGCATCTTCACTATGTGACACGTCAAAATTCCTCCGACTGGGAATTTAGTCGCTGGCATCTGGTTTCACACAGGAATACAAGGGCTCCGTTTCCCTCCCCTCACTTGCAAACCAGAACTCACAGAATAAATTCCTGCACCTCGGTAAGCAGAAATTCAGCTAATACTTTGAATCACATGGAGCGGGAAAGTTTTGCCTCTTCTAGCTCCTGTTTCAGCTGAGTCGAGTCAGACACACAAAGAGTTTAGCCAGGCAGACCATGCGCACAACAACTACTTGAAGACTATGAGAAAACCCTCCGAGGGCTCATCTTGCTTCTTGGAGAGCCGACACACAGAGGAGCTCCCTGCAATGCCTTTCATGATCCCTATTGTTTGCAGGGTACTAAAGTAATGAATAGCCTTTAGTTTTCCAAGTTGCAGTCACAGAATGCACATGCTAGTATTAAAAGGAAAACAAAAGTGCAGAAATGCCAAGATGCTATGTAACACACAGCCCTTCATCACTTGCATTGATGCACAGTGTTACAAGTTTTATCTAATCAAGTGACATTTTAAGTAGTGGAGAATTTAACAAGAATAACAATGTGGTGACAATTTAGTCTTTCTTCTCCCTCCATAAAAACACTGTCTTCTGTTTGGTCTAGATTCAGGTCAAGACATTTCACTAATTTGCTAGTCATTAAAAAGATATTTTTATACCCAGCCTGTAATATTATACTCTTCAGTGATTATGATAGTTCCCAACAGAATTCCAGACTTGAAAATGAAGGCTGGGAAGCTGAGCTGCAATTATGATACTTTAAATAATTCCACAAAAGTAGAACCACTGTTAAATAATTTATAGTCTTTGATCTTGTCACAGATCTACTGAAATCTTCACATCACTCAAGCTAAATATTTTCAAACAGAAACGGGATAGGTTACTTCCCTGCACCCCCTTCTGTCATTGCAGGAGCTGAGGAAAATAAAGGTGCCAGGGGCCAAATTCTTAGTGACTTTGGTAAAACCTCCACAGCGCATGTGACAGTGCAGCCTGTGCAGAACTGTGCGGCAAAAAACAACAAAAAAAAACCCTGAAATCTGTGGTCTCATCAGTCATAATCTGCCTTAATGTCCCGCGGGTCGGGGACATGGACTATTTGCTCTTACTATCGAGAGTGCTGGCCAAAAAATTACTTTCAAGTGAGAAACCCATTAAAACCAGCTTACCAGTTGGAAGGGTCTTGTGAAAACAGATTCAGCAGCTTTGATGCAAATCAGATGAAGCTCTAAAGTTACCGCTATTAGTGGCTGCTAGTACAAGAGGAGAGAGCACAGCGTTAGGGAGGCCAAACGGAGGCTGCCCCACATCGTGGCCCTGGGAGCCCCTATGCACCCATATGTACAACCCCTATGGCTCAGCAGGCTGCTAACTTGTTAAATTGACATAACTTGACTCTGTCAGGGTCCTAAGACTAACGAAACATGTAAAGTATGGCAGAAGTAAACAGCAGCTTTCCAGGAAACCCTTCATTTGCATTCTAATTAATGCAATGTGAGGCAGAAGTCATAAATAAAGGGTTCAATCACAGCTCACTGAATAGTAGGCCGACTGGTTTTATACACCTGATATGACAGCCAAGTACTAATGTGGGGTTATGGAATATGCCAGACCTAAACAAGCGATTCACGTCTGCAAATGACAAAAAGCCACACCACCAAAAATGAATTTCCTGATGCAATTTGTCTTTTAAAAACTTTCCCTCACTGGGAATAAATCAGGCTTTCTAAGGGAGGCGAGAGGTGTAAGGAAAATTCCATCCAGGGGAGTCCTTGCAGCTAAGACAAGCGGGATTTGCAGCCTACACTTTCCAGGCTGGGAAAACCCAAATCCTCAGCATGGCACATTCACCTGCGGGGCCAAAGAGGAAGAGCCGTTTGGAAGGGAGCTCCGGCACGCGAGGGAAGAGGGCGCTGAGCCGCTTCAGCACCTCCTCCCCATCTCGTTCCTGCGCTCGTCATTCCCGCCGCACGGAGCACGCTGCCTGCCAAGGGCGGGTTTTTGCATCGGGCAGAGCCCCGGGACGGATTCCCGGGTTGCTCTTTCGATCTCGTTCACCACCATTCCCTCCTCTCAGGCGCCCCGTCTTGGGGACGGTGCGACGGAGCCATCGTGGACGGCAAGTCCTGGGCGCCGCCGGGCAGCAGAACAGGGCCCTGGCTGCGTCTGCCCGCAACAAACCCCTGCACATAAAGACATTCAGAAATTCAATGCCCGTGCCCTTGCTGTGGGGGATAGTACATGTGTTTTATGTTACTTTGGGAACACTCTGGGAAGCGCTCTGTTGTATTTATGAAATATAATCAGGTCAAGACAAGAACGAGCAATTACGTTACTTGTTTTCTAATTAAACATAAACAGAATTATTTAAAATATCCTACTTTTCCCCCCTTTTGAAAGGGGAGTAGAAACGCTAGAATATGCAAGCAGCAAAAGATTACTGCAAACCAAGTAGCTCTAAATATAAAATATAGGTTCTACAGAGAAGCAAAGTCCGTGATTGTTGCTAATCAGTTTGCCACACTCGCGTCGTGTTTCCCTGTTAACCTCCACGGGCAGCAGGGCTTTCCACCGAGCGCTCCTGCGCTTTTGGGAAGGCGCACTTCCTTAGTGGGTATTTGTTTTGCAGCCATAGTGATAAAATACATTACTGGCAGCGGTCTTGGGATTTATAAATAGGTATCAGTCCTTGTTTAATTTCAGTAAGCCAGGAGAAAATCAGTGCTGTTTCCACACACATGACTTTCATTAGTAGTGATGTACAACCGAAAATGCATCAGGTTCATGCCTTTTTTTTTTTTTTTTTTTTTTTTATTATCATCTACTTTTTTTTGCTTCTTTGTATGTAAAAGAAGGCCTGAAATTTTGGGAGGTGTTTAAAAAAAGATTTCATAGAGAAATACCAATGGCTGTGGCACAGGAGGAGTCACTGATGCCAGGGCTGCAGCTACCAATCACTTTGGAAAAAAAAAAACAGAAAATATTTTGCTGGGAGGTTTCTGCTTGTTTCCATTCCACTAAATTGTTTAAGACGTGTTGCTTTGGCAGATATCCACCCAACTCCAAGCGTTAATAAACAGGGTCAGGATCAAAAACCCATTTTGAAAACTGAAAGCCTGGCTGGGGAAGGCTGCAGCCTGGCGGCCTCGAAGCTCCGCCGGGCCGGGGGCCACAATATTAACACAGTTTATTTGATATAGAGCCAGAGCTCAGAGGTCCGTGGGCCTCAGGGAGATTAACACCTAGAGAACACGCGTCTGTATTTGTTTGGGGCGAAGCTGCAATTTGAATTCTTCTGTCAGCGAACAAACTAGACAAGATAGATAATCGATGCCCGTCGGTGGCCAGCGTGGAGGAGCTGGGCTAGCTTGGTTTTGCTATTCGGCACATCATCTTCTCTGTGGTCATTTACATTTAAAGTCAGGTCAGGCATTTATTTTCCTGAGACTTTTATGAATTCATACCTATATTTTCATCTCTCATCATAAAGCAAAACTGCCTGGATTATGTTAGTTCTCTTTTTTTTTTTTTTTTTCTTTCTTCTTTGCAGGGGTATAAAAGAAATATTATATTGTTGCAAAACTTTATGTCGTAGCACTCATATAGCTGTCAGGCTAAAATCAATCTTAAGAGGGCATCCAGTCTATCTGCTTGCCCAAAGCAGTACCAAGTTTACTTCCAGCCATGACAGATGCCTGCAAACTTCTTAAAACCTTCACAGAAGGGGAGTCTGCGCCTACAACATCCCAAATTAACCTCTTCCAGTGCTCATCACTCCTTAGTTTATATATATATAAACTACATATAAATATATGGTTACATATTTTTCCCCTCATAATAACCAAAAGTCTTATTTTGCTGCCATGGAGCCAATCCATGAATTTATTTCACATGTAGAACCCTCACCGTCGGTAACTGGAACCCTTTGAAAACCCTGACTTCTGATCCTCCATCCTCGGCTAAGCTGCATCTTCACATCACACCCCTCAAATCAAACGGAGCCACCCGGGGCTGATCGGGGTAGGCAGAGCAGCTACCCGGGCTGAGGGAGGACCTGGTCAGCAGGACCACACTCACCATGAACGTCTCATTCACCGAGCGTGTCACAAGACTGATGTCCTGCTAAATCCGAGTCCGCTTTGGTTTTACAGTTACCCATGTAGAATTACGGTGCGTTCTCTCCTACCCTACCTTACTGGCCGTAGTGACTGATTGATCTTCATCCTCTTCCTAGCAACATTTGTCTACTAGAAGACATTTGGCCTCCCTCAAATATATCTTTTCCAGACAAACACACACAAATCTTTCAAACTTTCAGTCCAGCTCATATGTTCTAAATCTTGTAGCATTTTATTATTATTATTATGGATTATATCCAATTTTTCTGCATTACCTTTAAAAGAAGCCAGCAACTGGACATAAGATTCCAGCCTCAGGCTTCTGAACAGAGGGTGTCTTGCATACAACAGCTTTGCTAGCACTGCAGGCTAAGCATTGCTCTTTTAATGACATTATTGCATTTTTTATTCCTGTTCCATTTGCAAGCCACTAAAACTCCCTATTCTTTCCTGCTGCTAAGTCATTGTGTGTTTAGAGATCTACAGATTATTTGGCACATAATGCTTTGCATTTTTGTGAACTGTGTCGTCATACTGCTAACAGATTTTCCAGTGTATTGAGGTCCTTTGTACTTCTAATCCTGCCTTCTGAACAACTTCTGTGCCATCCCAGGCTAGTATCCTCCATAAATTTTAAACATTCACTTTCTAGCCCATCATCCAAGTCGGTAATGAAAACATCAACTAAAACTTGTTTTAGCAGGGCATCAAAGACACCTGCTCTCTCAGCGTTGGTTTTCAAAGAGTGGGGCCTTCTCCTCTTATTTAGGCCAAATTTCTCCAGTATACAAATGAGCACAGAACGTGTCAGTGTCAAAAGTCTGGCTTAAGTCAAGACGTGTCACATTTACCACTTTCTCCTTATCCACTAAGCCAGCTTCCCTGCGAAGGAAGGAAATTACATTGGTTGGACATGACTTGTTCTTGACAAATCTGTGTTGACTGTTTTTTATCACCTTATTATCTGCATGGTGCTTACACACTGATTGCTTAATAATTTGTTCTAGTACCTTTCCAAGTATCAAGGTTAGACTGAGTGGTGTGTAATTCTCAAAGCCCTCTCCCTTCTCCATTTTAAAGACAGGCGCTGCAATCTGTTAAAAAAAAAAGCGCTGAAAAAAACACCTAGGATGTCAAGAGAAGCAGGAATTTGTGTGCATTGTGATAGATACTATCGCAAATTTAGACAAAAAATGATTAGCTGATTTCTAGAAAACATAGGCCAAAATGGTAAGCTGAATTTATCTGTTGCATTATCTCAGGATGAGACAAAATAAGCAAAGTCTAGGATACATGACCAGAAACGAATATTATATAAACAGAATCATTCATTGTCACAGAAATATGATCGCTATTATGTAACCTCTTCCAATCTCCTGCCAGCGGATGCTTATTTCCTACAGAGTATTTTCCACTGCTTTGTTCAACTGAGATTTGAGCACATCAGAGAAAAGCTTCCTCCACTTCCCTTGGGAAACTGTTCCGTGCCTATATAACAATCAGTTTGGTCCCACTGAAAACAATAATGCAATGCTGAGACACGAAACACACAGCAGCTAACTGGGACAACAAGGATGCAGCAGGAACAATCTCCCTCCTTTCTTTTCCCCATTCAGACAACTCTCTCTCCCTGAACAGATATTCTGCTATTTATTCTTGTATGGCTTCTCCTCCAATTTCCGAATAGCTCATACTTTTTGCATTTTCCATACCAAACCCTCAGTTCAAAAAAATTCCTCAGAAGGGCAGAGCTGGGATAGATAGAGAGCTTAATATACTGTATTTCAGCCCAGTAGAGGGGTCTAGTTTTGCTGGTCTGTATAGCTCCTTCCCCGGCTTTCTGCGCGTTCAAGTTCACATGCACATTAGTGTCTGCAGAGGTAAGTGGTGAATCAGGAAACACCTTGCATGTTTTCTGCATGCAGTTAAACCATATTCCAACCATATTCTCATTAATTCCTTCCACAGTTCCTCCCTGAGAGGGAGATCTTCTTCAAAGCTATGATCTTGCAATGGGAAAGTACAAGAACAAGAACACCACTGCACCCACCTCCGTTATAAGGCCGCTATAGCAGTGTTTCTCCTTTCTTTATACATGACGTTGCATTACTTACTAGATTCCACTTTTTAAAAAGTGAAGCAGGAGAGATTTTGTGCAGACACTGACCTTTTGGAGACCTTCTAAACGCGCTGCAAATTTGAAATGACGCTCAAAGAGGAACTTCATGGATCTGAGGGTGGACACAGGGAAAATG
Organism: Nothocercus julius; assembly: GCA_013398735.1. Lineage (NCBI taxonomy): Eukaryota > Metazoa > Chordata > Aves > Tinamiformes > Tinamidae > Nothocercus > Nothocercus julius. The sequence continues at coordinate 2,184,316 of VZSV01000107.1, read as the reverse complement.
TTCAAGTGCCTATTTTAAAAAATAGAGAATAAGTAAATAAATAGAGCCCTTAGGCACGTTAAAATGCTAAATTGTAAAAACATGTTCACATTTTTTTCACTCAGATGTGAGGGAATATAGTGCATCTTCCCTGATCATCACTGATGCACACGATACACTCATGCACACACCCACAAAGCAGAACACCCACGCACACAAGCAGCTGGACCCAGCCGAGATGAATCTAAATACTGTCTAGCTGTTCCCTAGGTACTAGAGTTTACCTTTACTACAATGCCTAAAATACAGACCGTGACCTCAGTCGGTGAGTCCAACCTGTCTCTTCACTACTTTCCTCCAGATTTACTAATTAAATCTGATCCAGTTCCATTCAAGTAATTCTGGTAAACTGGCATGCGTGGAGGAGAACAGGCGCCCGAGCCACTTGAAAGGCAGCAAATACTCCACGTCTGCCCCTGCACCCGCTATTTCAGATATGCTCAGCTCATTTTTATTTGCAACAATTCAGAGACTCGGAGGTTTGCGACCAGCTGAGAACGCACTGGGTTCTCATCACTGCAACGGCTGCTGAGATTTATTTCTTTATACCAACCCTTGCATCTACGGAGGTAAAGTGGGATTCGTTTTGCTGTTGCGTTTGGATACCCTGCAGCCTACTCTCCCATTTAGCTCTTGGTTGGGAGTGAAGTATAGCTGCAGTATCATATGATAAACCCACTGCATGAATAAATGCTGTTTCCCATTCTGCATGCACTTAAATCAGAGGTAGTTGACCTGTTTAGGATATAATCTATTCAGATAATAAAATCCAGCTGGCACGTACTAAAATGTTTTAATCCATGATCCATGCATATACTTCTCTAGAAACAAAGATGGTTACAGACTGTAGCATATAAAACTTGCCCTGAGCTAGAGAGCCAAAGCCCTTTAGCACAGACACATTTTTGAATTGTGAACTTTATAAAACCCAGCCCATAAGTTCTGCAGATGTAGCCTGATTATTGCTGAGAAAAATCTAACATGTTAACTGCCAGTGCTAACTCATATAAGCTGGTATTTGTAAGAAGTGAGCTGTATAACTTGTATTGTATTTCTCACCTTTCCAGCACAGTAAAACCCAGATATGGTAAATTAAGGCTTTACTTTTGCTATGGATCAGATTTGGAGTTTTAATGGGGGTAAGGATGTGTTTTCTCCTCTGCTATTTCCAAAGATTGTACAAATCAAAGTATATTTCGTAAAAGAATTTTATTACCTGTTTAATAACTTTTTAAAAGGTTCTAGCATTGCATCATGGGCCTTACATACATGGCAGGTCTTTCCCTTCGCTGATAAATGAGGAACGTGGCCAAGTAATGCTTAATAACATTAATGGCAGTTGCCACTCAGAAATCCCTTGCGCATTATAAGCAAAGAGATCCAGAAAGGCTAGTTCAACCTGAAGCATTTTTAAAGACGCGGGTTTTGGACAGAGCGCCACACAAGCTGTTTAGCAACACATCATCCAGACTATATCAGTTTTCCTTAACCTTACGGCTGCCTATGACTATAATTTTACATTATTTTCTGGCCAAGAGAGGAAAGGGATAGAAAACAAACCAGGCTAATCTACAGGGTCATGCTTTAAACTGTGACCACTGACAGATAGGTCCTTCACCGGGCTGCAAGACAGATACCACTTCATTCCAACTAGCCAAGGTAGGACTCCGCAAGATGATTTTCCTTTTGGCATTTCATGCTTTGGAGGAGCTTCTTTGCATGCTAATGAAGATGCCAGGAAGACCAGCTGCTCCTAAACAGTTTACAGGGAAACAGATATAATTAATTCACAAGTTGGAAGCACATTTGACAGGGAGAATTGTTTTGTTACCCCAAACAATCAAGAAGCTCATATGTGAAATGTATGTGCAAGTACAGCTGCACTCACTTAAATCCCAAACATTTATGCTATCCTCACTGAAGACAATATAGGCAACCCTTATAGCTAGCCATGAAGATGATTTGCAGAACAATCCAAATACTGCTGTGCAAGGAAAAGTTTGATCAATAGGTCCCATAACTTAGAGGGTGTAAATTTACATCACTTTGATGGTGTGTCGAAGAAGAGCAAGATCAATCAAAGTCTGCCCAGCTGGCCATGTTTACCATGGCCTTGGCCTTCTTTGGGTCATCACAGCCATGACTTCCACCAAACTTAATGCCCAAGACTCACAGCCAGGAGGACAAGATTGTTTAAGCATCTTTTTTCCCTTGCTTTTTTTTTTTCAGCCATATTCACATAAACTTGTCACCCATTTGCATACATTTGAGCAGTCTGCCTGACTATAAGGCATCTGCACTTTTATGTTCATTTCCCTGACATCTGGAGAACTATAAATTCAATGCTTGCCTTATTTTTTTTTTCTTTTTCTCTCTCCTTCTCCCGCCAAAGAAGTGTGGCCAGTAGCACCGGTCAACCTAGTCCCATTCACATCCGAATTCACTGGAGGTTGAATGACTCAAACTGGACCAAAAAGTTAAAGGCTGGTGGAAAAAAACACCAATGGTGTCTCCATAGGTAAAGAGAAGAGCTGTTTTACCTCCCCCAGATTTGAAGGCCAACATTTACAAGGAAAGGCAGAAGAGCTTGGATAAATGGCTATAACGTTCCCCCATGGCACCTTACGGAGGTCACTGGGTCAGGTAGGGCCAAGCTCTCACCCACTCCTGCAAATTGGCTACTGGGTAGGCAGGAATTGATCCCAGCGCCCCACGTAAAGCCACGAGCCCACGTACAACGCTGCGTCTCTCCCGCTGGACAGGTAAGAGACCCCCACGCCGCCGCACCGGGGCCACTGGAGACCATATGGACACACAAAAGCTCTGCATTTGTTCAGCAGGGGCCCTTGGAGTAGCTGAGCACCCAAAAGGGTCATGTGCGAACCACCCCATAAATCTCCAAGGCATTGCAACACACAATGCAAACGCACATTTAAGTTTTGCAAACCTGGCCAGACACCAAAGGTTTTGAAGTTGGCTGAACACTAAGTTCCCTGATTCCTCTCCTGACTCTTAACTTTCCCCATAGACCGAAGCAGAAAGTACAGATAATACTAGGCTGTTCATTCTTCTGTTGACCAAACACTAATATATTTTTCCTGCTCTGTTGAGACAGATGAAATAAGAGAAAGGCAAACAGGGCCAGCCTGGTGTCTGCTGAGGGATCATCTCTTACCAACCAAGAAATGGCAAAATCCTCCTCGATGTCCTTTGGGGAATATTTATTTTGTCCTGCACTTTTACTATAATTGTGATAATCCAATAGATTTGCTGAACACTGAAGCATTACGCAGGGGAATGCCTGCTGGGTGATGTGCCTGCCTGGGAAGAGAACTGGAAACGGAGTTTACATAAGGGTGTGGACCATATGTGACAAAGAATATATTATAGTATATGTTTCCTTCATGGTAAAATATGATGAGGTAATGGGGAGCAGGGTTAAAAGCTGAAGAGCCTGTATTTATGTGTCAAGTTCAAGGGGTTGTTTCAATTTCTAGACCTAATCAATGATGACAAACTTCAGCCCTGCTACTGCACAGCCTCCCCTGGCCTGGCAGGTGCTGCCGTGGATCCGTCCGGGATTCCAGCTGAGCTCCCAAGAGGCAGCGATGCTTTAATAGACGCACGCAGGGGGAAAATGAGCAGCAGCAGCACCTCCAGGGCTTCTGCTGGCGACTGGCGGCGCGCGGGCTGCCGGGCGAGCGCGGCTCTCGCCTCAAGGAGCGCGGGTGCCTGACGCAGCGTTTCCGCCTGTCCGAGCCGCCCTGCTTTCCACAAACTAATACGGAACGGGGTTGGAACGTGAGCACAGGGGAGCACGTGAGGTCTCAGATACCTGCCCTCTCCTTCCCTCTCCTTTGCGCAAGGAGACTGGGCACCTCCATGGAGGAGAGGAGGTCCCTCCCGACCGTCACACGCACAGCCGGGTTTTTTAGAGCAGGAGGAAAATTTGGCCCAGTAATTCAGGCCGATGCAGCTTCCTCAGTGCAGCAGAGGAGATAATGCAGGGCTCAGGACTGAGATCTGTTTGAAACCACCTAAAAGGATCTTTGTTCTCACTAGGATCTTCTGAAAGAGGAAGTCAGTTTTGACCAATGCTGCAATCAGCAGCCGCTGTATCCTATGGAGCTCTGGCTTACAGAGCTTTCAGCACCCCAGGACAAGGCCTCATCCACGTGGGATGTCGGAGGCCACCTGGGATGCACCAAGGTGCGAGCCTGAAGCTTCACGCGGCCCACACGAAGCCCCAGTGAACGCAAAGCCAGCAGTGAGGAGCCCAAAGGCTCCCCCTGGCACAGCGGAACGGAAAGGCCGCCCTTTTCATGGCTCTTTCCCTTTTATCCTAAAAATAATGCTGCAAAACTCCGAAAACGGCGCCACGCGCACGGGTCCCAACGCGCAGGGCACGCAGCCTCCTCCACCGCTGCCTCCCCCAGCCACGGCGCAGAGCTCCAGATGATCAGTTCCAATTACTTTAACAATGATCTTGGAAGTAAAATATTTCCCTCAACGCCACAAATCTTCATAAGTAGCGAAATAAACACCACAACATGCCTTCTTCCAACAGCTGGAAAATTATGGTCTGACTCAAATGACATCACCCTTTTTTCCTATGGAATATTAGTGCTGTGAGAGTGCTCTGTAGTGGCTGGAGGTGGTGAGGGGACCGTGTGGCGATGAAGGGGGCACACCAAAAAAAGGTGCAACTCTCTTCAGCAGCCTTTACTGCAAAAAACAATGTTTACAAAGAAAATGGGGGGAAAAAGCCTTAAAAACAGATCAGGCAGGCCGTTCTTTGGCTCAGGGCCATTCCTTAGTTCCAGCTTTCAGCAGCCCCCTCTCCTCTCTCCAGCAAACACTGTTTTACTGTTTCTTCACTTTCTGTGTCTTTCTTTCCCCCTTGTCTTAATACGCAACGGAAAAAAAGCGACGAGGAGATACAGCCCGGGGTGGAGGCGTCTCTGCCAGCGCCACGCTGCAGCCCCAGCAGCATTCCCGGGCGACGGCGCGGAATCCGCACCCGCCGTCGCACCCCGTGCCGCGGCCGCCAGCAGCAGGCGAGCGACCGCCCCGCGGCCCCCCGGCTTGCCCGGGGCTCTCCGGAAAGGAACGGCTTGGCCCTAGCAAGCTGCAGAGCCAGGCGACACAATCCGAGTCCGCACCGGAAAGAAAGAGACTGCAAGACGCTCGGCGAGAGCTGAGCCAAGAATTCTGCGTTTGGCCAGCTGGTGGAGAGAGACATGATCACCAGTTTCCATCAGGAACGGTTCAGCGTTTCACTTGCACCGCGCTCAGAGCTGCAGGTTTGCGCTAGCTCCTGCTTGCAGCTTTGCCCAACACCATGCAAAGAGGAAAAAAAAACCACAAAGCTTTACTCTATTTTCCCCTCATTTGCTTTTCAATTCCTTACCATGCCAGAGCCTTGGCACACACAGGATAGCCACATCTACCTGATCTTGACTCCCAGAGCCAGCAGGCCACAGGATCTGTTAGGAAGTTTCTTAAGCACGATGCTAAGTCGGTAGTATTCAGTGCAGTCTGGTGCTCCACGGATGCATCCAAAATCACTGAAACCAGTCAGAAATTCTGAATCGCCATTAGCGATCACTGTTTTGCTATAAACGACCTACTTACTCCAAATTGTAGCAGTGGGAAACCATGAGCAGCCCTGTGCTCTCCTTCAGGGAGCAATCAGGCCAAGTACAGAGAAAATCAGAAATGAAAAGGAGCATGAGAAGATGGCAAATCCAAAAGACAGCTTCAGTGAGATTCCTCTCCCACCCTGACTCCTATAGGAGCGCTTGGAAAATCTTTCAGTGCTCTCACAGCAACACAAACATTGGTTTCTATAAACTTCCTCCACAAACTTTTGCTTTTTTTGTTGAGTATTTGCATAAATAACCCAGGTCAACATAACTAAAAAGTCAAGGTGCACGTTAAAACTTGCCCAAACCAGGAATAACAAACACCCATCTGGCACAGTTTTCCTACGCCTTTTTTTTTTTTTTTTTTGGTCATTGCAAAGGAATTAACATCATATATTTGGACCTGAAATTCCTTATCTCATGTAACTTAGCTTCCTGTTATTTTTAATAAGCACTTCTACCAAATTATTAACTTTCGCTCCCTGAAACTATTTAGTAGGGTCCAGAAGAAAGGGCAAGGAAGGCTTATCTTCAAGACTTCCACAATAAGGAACAAAAGTGATGTGCATATCACTTTAATATATCCAGCCTTATATACACACATAATTTTGTGTGATTTATATCCCTAATTAGATTCCCATGGCAACATTCTTCAGCTAACAATGTGTGTCATAATCACCTTTTCTTCATACAAATGATTTCCTTAACTTTGCATGCATAACTTAGCAGCTTTTATTTTTAAAACTCGTGTTAACAGCTTCTCTCTTGTTACCAGTAGGGGTGCTGTGATAAGAAACTAATTTGCTGTAAAAATTACTCATTTGTCAAATAAGCATTAAAATAATTGTTCCCCTTTTGACTGTTACCCTGCTGTTTCCAGTCATTTTCAAAAACTAAATTATTTACTCATTTGAAAGTTCAGCTGTGCATATTTTAATTGATATTCCCTCATAGGACTCATATTGTTAATGACAATAATTAACCCGAAATGGCTGCTAAATAATTATGCTGAAAAGATAGGAAGTATTTGTGCAGAAAGTAAAATCAGCATTTGAGAAACCATCAAAATGTACAACTTTGGTATTTTATGGCAAAGCAGAGTAATAGTTCATAATCAAATTAAGGATGAAAAGGAAGAATGTAGATTACATGCTTTGATGTGGAATACTTTATGTTTCCAATATAGTAAGGTACCCTAGCTAACAATGAGTACTCTGTCATTTTAATAAATCCCCAGTATTGCCGTTCCAGATAGTAAAATAAAGTATTCTCATGAAGTCGGTGCAGTTAGGAATCTGGTAAACTAGCCATTAATAATATTTCGGTGTCATCTATCTATTACATTTCATTCCAAGGAATCAGAATCCTGTAATAATTTATAGCTTATGAAATTAATGCTGAAGGCTTCATTCTGGCAAGCGGTGCTGACTTCGGTGATGAGATGATACCGCAAAAATGGCATCATTTTTGATTTAGCCCCTTTAGTCGCCAATCGTGCAAGCTAAGGGTGAAGCGAACTCCATATATACTGATAAATAAAGGGACAGATTAGGTTTCTCTACTTAGGAAACATCCCAGGCTAACTAAGGATGTGACTTTAATGTGTATTTCTATATACAGCTATATTAAGCCCACGTGGACTCACTCATTTAGAATTAAAATAGCTCTAATTCACTTTAATCTAACTCATTGCCAATGACCATAGAGGGGTTTTAAAGTTGTTCAATCTATTTGAGCAGCTCATTTGAATCCTCATGTCCGACTATCCCCCCAGACACCCCCACAGACAAACAAAAACCCCATCAAACAGTAGTGAGGTTAAGGGTAGATGGGCAGAAAGTTTTACTTCACTGCTTTTTCCTGGAAACTTTGGTTTTGAATTAAATACTCTTTTCACAGGTGGTGGTGATACTGAGTGCTCCTGTATTTCACCTGAAAACTAAGTTCCCTAATACCCTTTCAAAGTCGCACGCAGTGCTCCTGGGCTGAACGTCACACATTTAATAAAACTTCTCATGCTTTCAAAGAAGCCGTTGCTAATTTTTGAATGTTTTCTGCTAGGAAAAAAAAAAAAAAAAAAACCCTAATTGAGGCAATTTCGCTTCTCCTGGTCAGAGACTGTGAATACGAGTGCGTCTGTCTTACTCGCTGGCATTGCCCCCGCAGCCTTGCACATGGTCACCCGCACCGCTGGGCTCTGCGCGTGGGATGAGCAGCGCACGCCGCTCAGCAGCACGCTGGAAATCTGCCTTTCCACACCGCCAAAGTTCAGTTTCAACCCCGAAATTACTCGATACAAAGAGCCAGCAGACAAAGAACATATTTATGAAAAAAAAAGTTCTTTTAATTGCTCAGCCTATTTCTGTCTGAAAAATAAGCGCAAACGATTCCTGGCACCAGATGACTCCCCGTCTTCACGGGCCAGCTAAGCTGCATCTGCAAGTTCAGTGACATCAGTAAACAGTGAAGGTTAAGTAACTAGTTACTAATATTTTCCTTGAGCTACAAAATTTTTAAACAAACAACAACAACGCCTGTGATCACAGTAACCTTCCAGAGGTTAACAGCATGCAGGTGGTCAATTTGAATTAAATGCAAAACAGACGGCGGCAGCACTATAAACTGAAGATCTCAGTTAAGTGTGCTTCAGGAATTGGGTCTTCTCTCTCAAAATCCGCAACGAAACAACACATAAATGTCAAAATGACAAAAAATAAGGAAGTATGTCATAGACTAAGCATTTTAATGCCCTTTCTGGCTCACTTTCGCAGGCTGAACTGTCTGTGTTGACCACATTTGATGGCATTAGTACTTAAGAGGGGCCATGTGCATGATTTTTTAATAGCTGAAATAAATGGAGATGGCCCATCAAGTACTTTTTGATCACTAACCAAACTGCTGTGGGCTCATATTTTAAACCACTGGTATGATACATTTTATAGTTCATTTATGATGCCACTGTGCTGACCTTGTGAGATAGCTCTGAGTATTGGTAATATGATACTGAACTGGAAACAGGTTCAAATCCAGTGCTGGTGTAAGTAGTGATGAGGAAGGATTATTCATACCCTTCCAGTGGCCTTTTCCAAGCGAACTGGTGCTCCCTCAAGCCGTTCCCAAGCAGACCAGCATGCCTAACGCCACCGGTGACCAACAAGAAACCTCTTTGCGAGAGCCACCAAACAAGCACGGAGCAAAGATAGGGGCCAATATCTCTCTCATAGGGAGATAAGTTTTCTCTAGTATCATCAAGAGGCCTCTAAGGAGAACATGGGTACATTGGCACTACTATAGGGACCAGGTTAATCCTATAACGAAGCTGAGCAAAAGTTGCTGGACTGATCCCTAGCAGGTTTTGCAGATGCTGTTTCAAACAGAGAAGAAAATGCAGAAAAGTTGTTGGTGGAACAGAAAGAAAACATGCTGGAGAAAAACAGAAAATACCCTCACCTTAGGCCAGCTCTGGGTGCTCGGAGCACTCCGCGTTCCTTTTAGGAACTTCTAGGAATGCCCCGCTCGCTCGCTAGCCCATGCAGCCCGTGTCTCGAGCCCACGCGCACCAGGTAGCTCTGCGGGCAGCGCAGGGCACAGAAGTGCTGCCGCAGGATGCGGCCGGCCTTGGGCTCCATGGAAAAGCGCCAGCAGTTCCGACACTTGATCCCACTTGGAGATTCACAGTCAAGCCGAGCGGCCGCCAGTAAACAAACACAGATCTGCTGCCAGGCATTTCACAACGACTGGCTCCTTTAAGCAAGGCACGGTCATCCCTGGATGAAGCAATGCATCCCTAGGCACCAGTGCTAACCAGCATCACCTCCTGATCTCCTGCGGCGCCTCTTAGCTGGGCGCACGAGTCCCAGGCAGCCCCGGCTCCCTGTGTGCAACAAGAAAGTGCCAGCGAGGGCTAAAAACATCTTCCAGGGGCTGCTTTCAACCAGTCAGCGGGGGCAGTGGGATCGGGGAGGCGCCTTACGCTTCACATGGTGCTGCCACTATATGAAGATTCACACATTCTTCACCCATAGTTTTTCCTCGCTGTGCTGCTTAAGAATGACTCGTTTCCCCTGCGGGGATCCCCTCCACGTGTCCCCCGCTCAAATGAGCTATTGGCAAACGTGAGGGCTGCTGCTTCACTACAAACTTAGGTCAACTGAGTACAACAGACTGAAAATTTCCAACATTTCTGGGTGCAGGTGAATCTGCAGTGCAGTCAATTCCCAGCTCCATCCCCTCCCTTTGCGGGACAACCTCCTGTTTTCCTTGTCATTTATTTTCCCTCTGTGCCTCTTGTTTCAGGTGGAAAGAACAGGGAGCTGCAATGCTCCTCCAAAAATCAGTGGGGATCCTATCCTTAAGAAAGCGCGGAGATATTCGGCATCTCACCTAAAGCAAAGGAGCCTCGATTCCTTATTAATACAATGATTCTGTTACAAACTTCGGCTTCAGCTCCATGGCAAGACCATGTAGCACTGGCCTACATGACAAAAAGGAGTATTTTCAGACTCCTGCATCACCCCGCATTACCTGTGAGTGATACACTACAGAAGTGAATGCCAGAAAAGTGCCTTTTAGAATAAAAAGTATAGTGTTTCATAATTTGATTTAAATCAATTATACCATCTCTCACTGGAACGCTCATGAGCTTCAGAAATAAAACATATAAATGGAACCAGCTGCTCTGAATATTCTTTCCCTGGGATAGATTTCACTTGAACTCAATCAGCCTTCTTTTGCAACACATTATTGTCATGAAGCATCAGAGTGGAGAGCATACAGTGCTGTATGAGTTACTGTAAGCTAACCAGCTATAGCTATTTTTTGTTTTTTAAAGAGAAAAAAAAAAAGCCCAAGATTAGAATTCTTTTTTGCACTGATTTGCTAAACCCTGAGGAATTAATTCCTTTGGGGCTGACAGTGAAACTGAGGTAGTTACTGCCATCCCCACTAAAATTCATTAATTTAGAGCTATTTACTGTCTTGCATATTCTTGCTGATTTGCCCCGGTCTGGAGCCCTTCTGTGCCCAGCAGCACAGAGCAGCGTCGGAGCAGGAGGAATTCCAGCGGGAGAAGCCCATGCACCCAAAGCTCGTGCTCTCTAATCTCCAAGTATAATGCACGGGCAGATTTTGGCATCACTCCATTAAAATGCCTGTTTGTAACTAAATACCATATCTCAGCGCTTAGATACCACAATGACTGATCGTTTCATAAATTAGAATAAATATATAGGGCAAAATCCTGGCCTGATGGAACTCAGCGGGAGCATTGCCAGGCACCGCGAGGGAGCCAGGCTTTCACACATAAGGTTTTCAGCCACGCACGCTGTCCAGTGCTTTGCTTGTTTTGCAGTATTTTCAATTCCTTTCCTCATCAAGCCCTCTCTTCCCATCCATCATCTCCAGAAGGCTTGTGCTGAGATGCAACTGCACCCTGAAATGCCCGTCTACGTGCATTCCTACGAAAATACCCTCTGCTACAATAAAGACTCCAGCTGCAGCTGGCAAAAGCAACCTCTGCCTTTGACTCACTGTGTCAGGCTGCACATGGACTTCACTCAAGAGGCCTCTATTAAGGCTGGTAAAGGACTCTGCATTTTACAAGGGTGACAGATGAGTCTAGCATGTTCTGGGCCAGAACTAAGTCACGTAATGACAGCCCGTACCCTCTACTTCCCTGCTTTTGTCAATTTAAACAGAACCACGGTGTTTTTCAGTGAAAAACAGCAGCGTGAGATTAGCCCCCACCCCACGTCACAAACGTCACAGTATCACAGGCTGAGAAGCTCTTTAATTCTGAGGATGCCTCTCCTGAAATGAGCACCTGGCCTGGCTACCCTATGGAGAAGGCAGAGCTCAGTTCAATGTACTGAGCGGATTCCAAGAAACAAACTTTGGGTTTCAGCAAATGAAGATAAAAACACGCCCTGGAAACTGCCTTAAATTGAACAGCATGGACCTACAAACTCTCTGCTCTTCTCACAATACTTTTGACACCAGAAAAGGCATTTAGAAAGTCTTTGGGTGGATGTGCACTCCCTTTAACCTCTTCTCCAATCTCCCATCCTTTTCTGAGTCTCAGCACTGGACGTTTGGTCTTTCCCAGCATTGAAGTTAAATGCTGGCCTAAGCGAGCAGTGAGAAGATGCCCTTGTTTTCAACAAACCAATAACAGCTGGTACTCAAGGACCACTCGCAGTAGTTGGTGTCCAATGAAAATATCGTATTTCCCTAGAAAATCCCAGAGAGGACCTAGAAACATGGTCAAGAGCCAAGTTACAAAGGAATAACCACTGCTAAAAACACCACGTGGGTTTTAGATCCCTACAGATTCCACAAGTCAACTATCACCTCTGATCCACCAGGAACCTCTATTTCTTTCAATTTGGAAAACAATGGGATTTAAGCTTTCACCTATTTTGCTAAAGGGCCTGTAAAATTGATCACCTGACCAGAAATTGACCAGAAAGGGAAGTTCCTCTCTCCCTCATAAGCCAGAAAAAAATGAAATAAGATCAAGACTGCTTTCTGAGCATCTCTTAAAAACATAATGTACAAGTATTGGGTAAAAGCGAGCCACGGATGCGACCGCTCCCGTGTCTTATCAAGCACAAAGTCAGGAAACAGAGGGGATGGCAAACATGCACAGTTTGGGAGGGATGTAGGCTTGAACTGACTTTTCAGTGCCCAGGACACAGCGGGGCAGGGAAGCTCCTCTGAACCCCCCACCTCAATAGCGCGGGGCACTGAGCAGAGCTGCACAAAACCTTCCTCGTGCCCTTGGGAAGCTGGTGAAATCTGAAGGAAAAAAAAAAAAAGCCACAGAACTTTATTGAGGTCGGCGCAAGCCCAGAGACCTGCAAGTTACGTGTCGCTCTTAATCGAAGTGACTGCGCCAACATGATTAGAGTACCCGCACAGCCCAGCCAACCGAGCAGCTAACCGAGGGAGACCGCGGAGCGGCTGCGAGCACCGCTCGAGCCGCGCGGCGTCTCGGAAGACCATCGCTGCAGCTGCTGGGGCTCTAGTCACCAGCAAGGGACTCCACTGACTCACTGCTATTGTGTTGCTGCAGCTCAGCGTTATGTCCCATGCATGCTCTGAAGCTCCAGAGCACCACATGTGTATAACAATGTGCCGCGCTTAATAAAACATCTTTGCGGCGAGCGAAGCGCCAAAAATATTCACACAATAGCAGAAGGCCAACCGAGCGCTGGGCTGCGTTAGAACGACTCATTGGGTGCCATTCCAAAGGAGCATCTGCCATGGCCCCGGGAAGCAGCTTTTAAAAAATAAAAAAATAAAATAAGAGGTTTTGCTGCAAGATCACAGCTTTTAACATACCAAGGAAAACTTCAAGACGAAATTACCATATGAGTCACCTCCCCGAGCTCTGTCCCACGGTTTCATTATCAGTCATGCAGAATCCATTGTTGCCAAAGCAGTTCAAAGTGGCCCGGCCGTCCATGTGCCGTGCTCGGTGCCGGGCCAGTTTTTGTGTATAGACATCTTCATTCAAAAGCAGGAGGAGGAGGAGGAGGAAGGATGCCATTTAAAAAGAAAACAAACAACACCCTTCTTGCTGCAATTGGAAAAGCCCACGCAATTCAGAAAGGTCTAGGCAAGAAGATGGTCCCATCTTCGAAGTTCTTAAAATTTTCCCAAGAAAGCCCTGATCGAAAACTGCACGTGCCAACAGAGGCTGCCCTAGCGTTAGGTTTGATTAGATCTGGAGGGCCCAAGGGTGGGCCGGGGCAGGTGGGTGCAGTGCAGAGGAAGAGCTGCTATGTAGGGACACTCTTCTCACCCGCCTCTTCGGGGAGCATCTCCATGGGGAGCAAAGGCCACAGATCCACTACCGGGGGGAGCACTTCTGGCCTAACAAACAAGGAGCACTACAGATAAGATACACAGGGCGACTGCCATCATACGCGTGGGCCTGGCCCTCAAGAAACAGGCCCTTCTCTGCTTGCATGTCATGGCCCAAGGAAAGGAGGTGTGTTATGACCTCCACTCGCTGTCAACATCCCTGTCCCACGCAGGACAACTGTAAGGAGTAATCCAGAAGTCAGCCAATTTTATGTTGAGAATCGCATTCTCTATCCCATGCATTTAAAACAATTAAATAACCAAAGCAACAGATGTAACAGAGTGGGACTTCACAGCATCTCTGTGGTCTCCCTCTTCCACAGAGACACATCTCTGGGGGCATCTTGCTCACAGTGCTCCAAAAACCTTGAATTCACAAAGTTGAAGTGAACTCTGCAAACTTGGAAGCAGAACTGAAGTTTCCCCCATAAGATGCACCGGGCAGACATACAGAACAGAAAGCCTGTAACGCACAAAGCCTTCCACGGATGTTCAAGAAACCCTTTCAACTTGCATTCACTCCAGCAAAACGCTGCTGAAGCAATGTTAATCCTCTTGTTTACAGTTACACCCATGAAAGAAAGGGAATTCACATTTCAAGATCAAACAGATACACTAAAGGAAGCTATTTAACATCACTAAGGAGAGCAGCCTATAATTACTGTATCTGAGAGGTCAGCTCTTTCAACACAGGTTTTGCTTAAGGAAAAAAGAAAAAGAAATAAGGAACCTCCTTCACCTCCTCTTTCTGCCTCCACCTCCTATGTTTTGTTTCAGGTCATAACTAAATAGCAACAGCAGGTACCAGTTTACTCAGCATCGTTGCAGGAGCTCAGGTGATGTGAAAAGAGGCCACGCAATGCAAGCTAAAGCATGAAAAATACAGAAACAAATGCAGCTGCACACCCAAATATAAATGTTTCTACCTTTGCACATGCAGAGTGCAACTTTTTTCAAGAATATGTTGAAAAGGGAGAGGATTCCTCAGGGCTTTGCCCCAAAGCCTCATCCCCTGGACACAGGTAAAGCGCCTGTAGTGATGCCACTTTGCACCTTAGCTACATAACACACGTGTCCAAAATTGCAAACGCCCCAAATTTGGGGCTTTTATCTCTCTTGAATAGAAAACCACGCTTGGTGCTTCACCTCTTGAGCGCTCTAGGTTCTGCACAGGTCCAGACTCATGTCAAGCCCCTATGGCAAGGAGAAAATCTCTGACTCTGATCACACAGGCAAAATTCCCACTGCAATTTGCACTTAATCAACTGCTTTACTAGAAGCCACCACGAGGACTGACAGACATTTATGATGAGTCTCGTGAAAGCCTTCAGCATCAGCAATCCAAACGCAACCTTGTGAATCAGGTTCTTGGAGACTGCCACATCTTGATCATCTCCCCAAGGAGCACATGAATCCAAGGCTGCTCCTAAGAAAACCAATGGCTTTTCACTGGCAACTTCATCCTAACAACCTCTGTTGCACAAAAATCCAAACGAGGCAACTCCTCCATGCCCTTGAGAAACCCCGTTCCCTTTTAGGAGCTGAAGCATTTAAGACCTACAACAAAAAGCAAGTGGCTTTTGAGTGCAGGTTGCTTCATTTCAAAACTTTACTGCTCTTCGATGTTTCTCTGGTAAAAGCGTATTGCAGCTAATTCACAGCAGGAGTGCCCTGTGGCATCCTCAAAAATTATATTAAAAATATAAAAGATAAGAAAAGAAAACATAATAATTATATAATCTAATTTTTTATGGCAACAAAACAAAAATTAAATCCTAATTTTGTAATGTGTATGCATAGAACTATTTCTGACACATATCTGAAAGTATGAAGCTACAGCACACAGGCCTTTTTATTGGAAAGTCTGACAAACTGAAACAGCAAGAGGCCCAATACCATATTAGTTAGGTTTCAACTTTATTTAGAAAATGAGCTGCAAGGATAAGTCAGAAACATATGGATGGAAGGTCGTTACCGTTAACAGAGTCAGCGTGTAAACGGCATTTTTTTTCATTCACCAGAAATAATCCTATAGCAACTGCTGCAGTCATTCCCCCCCACCACCACGTGCATTAAACTCATTACTGACTAAAAATTGCACTCTTTGGTAATTGCACTTTGTTTCATTTCCTCGGGGCATCCGATGGGTATCAGCTGCAACCGCGCGCCCAGGCCAAACCCATCCTTCTGGGGAGCGCTGAGCCGAGGTGGTGATGGGATCTACCCCACATCCCTCCCAGGAAAACTCGGGATGCTGTTGCACCACTCTGGTGCACATCCTGGCTTGCTCAGTGCACTACCTGCAAATCTATGCAGAGCCAAAACACGACGTTAGGACCTGGAAGGGGCATTTGGCCACAGCCCGAGGTGACGTTACGCGTAATGAAACGCAAGCTCCAGGGCCAAGTTTTATTTTCAGCTGTGCCCTCTGGAGGCAGCCACTTGTGGGGTGCATCTTGAGTTTTGTGCTCAGCTTTGAGCTGGGTCCAGCTTCAGTGCAGACCCGTGGTGAGCAAGTGAGCTGTAACTCAGTCGCGAGCACCAAAGAAAAGGTAGCGGATGGCAAAACCCAGGAAAGAGCTGCAGAAAAAATCAAATATTTTCCTGGAACAGTGCCCTCCCATTCAGCAGCAGAAACAGGGAGGTATGCAATACCATCTAACACTGCGACCAGGACGAAACGTTGTGAAATCACCTTGCAAAGATAAATTACTGCAAAGGGAAGCCTCAGCAGCAGATCTTCCACTGTGCAGCCCTCCTGAAAACAAGCCCTCCAGGAGGCCTCCCCAGATACACTGATGCTTTCCAGAAGCCCCTATTTTTCTCAAGTCTTTTGAGGTTGATGCCTTTACAGCAAATCCCTGCTCACTCCACATAGGCCTGGAAGATCTGGGAATCTCCCAGGATCCGGGAGATTTAAGAACGGACATCTCACAGAAGCAGTGGCTGGGGAGAAAGGCTGATTCCAGAAGATAAATCAGAAGGCAGAAGGGGATGCTCAACAAAACATGGCAGTGCATCTCAACACCCACCAACTCTGTTGAAATACACTCACCAGGAGCCAAGTTCTTTGGGAAGGAGGAGAAAACTCCTTGTCCAGTCAACTCATCTGCCTCATTTTGCGGGGAATATCTGGAGTATCTCCAGACCAAACCAAACAAAACTATTTTCAGAACGCCAAGGTTCACCTCCTCTTCATTTTTATGGCCTTCAAATCAAAAGATGAGATAGTCCTAACTTCTGGACACACTGGAAAATGCTGCTTTCAGACAAGGAGTATTCCAAGATTATCAAATTTGTTTGAGAGAAGAGAAGAGAAGAGAAGAGAAGAGAAGAGAAGAGAAGAGAAGAGAAGAGAAGAGAAGAGAAGAGAAGAGAAGAGAAGAGAAGAGAAGA
>VZSV01000107.1:2149226-2167325 GCA_013398735.1 Nothocercus julius | reverse complement strand
AAGAGAAGAGAAGAGAAGAGAAGAGAAGAGAAGAGAAGAGAAGAGAAGAGAAGAGAAGAGAAGAGAAGAGAAGAGAAGAGAAGAGAAGAGAAGAGGTGTGTGGGAGGCAAAATAAGGCAATGTAAATGCCATCTAAAATGACCTTGAGCCTAACTGCACATTTGCCTTGCAAACTGCCAAAACGAGACTCTTTTCCTGCAGCCAAGGTCTGCAAAGGCAACCCCATCTCCATTCCAGCCTTGCAGCTCAGATTAGAGGTCTTCCGTTTTCCTCTGTCACCATTTGGCTAACACCACATACACACTGGCTTCGTTAGCTAGAGCTACTTCTGCACTGTACTGCTGCTGACTGGAAATTTCTGCAGAAAATGGGAATTAGGAATTTACACATATGCCCCATTTATATGTCCCCGTTCTTTTTCTCTGCTAAAAGCCAACCTGGACCCAAAAAGGGAAGCAAGTAAAATTGCAGGCCTACTACATTCAATAGTATCTCTTTAAGCAAGCAATGAACTTCCGCATTTCCCATTTTTATGCAGCTTCTATTTCATTACCAACACTAAGGTACTCCTCACACACAAGAGGAGGCGGGAGGAGAGAGGAAAGCAAAGATTTAATAAATAACAGAGAGGAAAATCCTGATGACGTTAATCTCGACCACAGTAAGACAATAGTTTGAGAGCGTGCCAGGTCCCCTGCCACAGTTTCAGGCTGAAGCTCAGCATCAAGTTCATTAAAGCAAATAAAATATAACGGTGGACGAAGAAGAAAAATAATAAGAAAGATTGCATGAATAATAGAGAGAATCAGAGCACTAGTCCAACCAAGTGATGTCAACCGTTATTTCATTTTTACTTTGCTCTCTCTGAGAAAACACCAGAGAGAGCAGGGGAGGGGGAAGCAGGAGCGAACACGACGAGGAGAACAAGGCAAGCATGTCCCAGAGGTTCCTTGATAACATAATCACTAAAATAATACATATATTTTTAAAAGCCTTTCAACATTATTAATTCCTTTCCAAAGCTAACACAAGGGAGAGTCGGCTGGAAAAAAAAAATAACAATCAGAATTGCAGGAACATTTGCATTAAGCTGGCACAGGGCCTTGCTGTCCCAAACACCCTTCAGACAGCGATGGCACTTGGCCCATCTGGACATTTGCTTATACAGTTATTACCTCCAATTAAATCTATTCCTGACTAAATAAACACAAGAGGGACAGCAGCATGTTAAGTTAGACTCACCTAAAATTAATAACATTCAAGCAGGGATTTGAATTTGGATGTAAAAAAAAAAAAAAAAAATTGTAACCTTCCTTCCAGTTTAGGCGGATGCTAATGAGAAACCTCTAAGAACACACATTCACTCCTTCCAAACACCTTGGGCAGTTTTCAAAACCTTCCCTTGCCAGAAAGGTTGCAGAAAGATATTCTGGATTCTGATCAAAGCCACTAGAACGGAGGTCTGGTTTGGACAGGGCTCATAAAGACCCGGGGAGTTTGGTCTGCCACGAAGGGACGGAGGCAGCGGCTCCCCAAGGCTCAGAGTGACACTGTTTTGCCAGCTGCTGGCAGTGAGCCTTCATTGCATTCTTTGTATTAATCAGAATTTGAGTAAAATACTTCAGATTCTCAGGATCTTGGCTGCTTAGGAAGTTATGTAAATGCAATTATTACACTACCTTAATAATCAGTCATTATTCTTAAGTTTAAACCTAAAAGAAAACAAAAGAGCCTGATGATTGCTCTTATCTTCAAGGATGCCAGATTTTCATCTCCAGACATGCAAGGGTCATGACAAACCCCAAATTTCTCAGTTTTACCAGGCGTATCTTCAATTCCGAGTGTTGAGAGAAATCTCAGTTACCTTCGGTATCATCCTGTGAATTAATGACAAATAAGGACTTTCCTGCTGATTAAGGACAATTCTTGCAGAGCAGTATGGAGCACAGCACGTGGGGGGGAACTTGCCCATAAATATTCATTGAAATGCAGGAATGCCTTTTTTTTTTTTTTTTTTTGGCTGCCTTTACTACCATTTTGCGGTGTGATTTGACTGACTTTTTGGTATTTATCCATCCTCAGTGAAATACCCAAATGAAAACTTACTTTTAGTGCCACTCAGACATGCAAACTTTGTTCTTCAGACATGGATGGCACAAGTTTTTAACCGTTGAAAGCATTAAATTTTAA
Source organism: Nothocercus julius (assembly GCA_013398735.1). Taxonomy (NCBI): domain Eukaryota; kingdom Metazoa; phylum Chordata; class Aves; order Tinamiformes; family Tinamidae; genus Nothocercus; species Nothocercus julius. The sequence goes on along the minus strand of VZSV01000107.1, from coordinate 2,165,135 downwards.
GTAAAACATGTTATCACATCTATTTCCATCTAGAAGCTAGAATTGAAATATTCAGAAGTTATGTTTTATTGCTTGGTATAATTGATTGATCAGGGAACAGGCTAACAAAACTAACAAAGATAAAACATGAACTGCAGATCGTGACTGCCTAAGAAACAAGTATTTATGAACAATCTTCAAACAATGTATTATTAATTGAAGAACTTTGTGTGTAACTTCAGAGAGCAAATAAATCAGAGGTTCCTGCAATCTGTGCAAACAATTTTATTAAATAAATTATTCATTGTGAATCAACTAGTCACTCAGATCTGGATCTTCCACTTTAGGTTTCTCTTTTGGTTAATCATTATGGAGATTGCAGGCTGCCTAATTTTATTGCCACAGTGTAAATTAAAATGAATCAGTAACTATAGTTTTATTAGAACTTGTCAAGCACAGGACAGAAAGAGATTGAGGTCATTTAAACCATAATCTAATCTAAATTGTTCTTCCATAAAGTGAAATTTGGGGTACTTTAGCAGAAAAGTGTTATGCAAGATGGCTCTCAGATAACTACAATTATCTGTTTGCCTCAGAAAATCTGACTATAACTTTGTACATTTACAATACTTACTCATGGGAAACCAAAGCATCCCAGGCTTGCGAGAAAAATCAGCTTTTTATTCTCTTTCAAAGCAGGAATAAGAAAATGGTTGTTTTGCTTAGCAGGCACCACAACCTCTTTTCTCTGCACTCTGATCAACAGGAATTCACTGAGACTGTCACTTTCTGAGGGCACTCGAAGGCAACATAACGCCTTACAAACAAGCAAGAGAGCAAAACTCCTCCGAGCTTCTGGTATAAAAGAATATTTTTCTTTTCTGTCCTGCAGAATACTTTCTGATGGGCATCCTCCCAGAAACTGGGCGCAGTTCTGAACAGCCAAAAATGCCAGTAAAACACACCAAACAGAGTCCTCTTAAATTAAAAGGCTGATGCAGAAGGAGGATAGGGCGCTTTGAGCAGCAGCAGACAGACACTGTAGCCACCCTATGAAATTTTGGAAGTCTATGTTGAGTCACCACGCTCTCAACTCTGCTTAAAATTTGCAGACTACATATTTGAAGAAAGCATTCTCTTATTCTGCAAATCCAGTGGCTAGACCCCCCGTCAACACCACGCTGGGCTGCTAAAATTTAACACTTTTTTCCCCAAATGTAGCAAATTTCATGCAGTAAATATCACTGAGAACAGAGCTCTTCAAAACCTAAACTGACACAGAAATTTGGAGGTATGTCTTCCACCATTTCTTTTCTCCCGTTTTTCTGCTACTCTCATCCCCTCTTCTGTCTTTCTTCACACTATTTTTAGCCTCGCCTTTTCTCTTCCTTTGTTTTGGGCATCACCACATCCTCTCTGTTTTTGTCTTTTTCCCACTACTTTCTCCTTAACCTCCAAAGCAGAACGTGAAGTCAATATTATTTATATGGAAATTATGCGTCCCCATATACAGCATTCACTCCAAAAGCATTTGTCCATTGCTGCAGGAAAGTGCATCTGCCCTGCTCAGAACGGCCACAGGAAAGGCTGCAGCTTTTCCCACAGGTACATACTGCAAAACTTCTAATGAAAACTGGCATTTTCCAAAGCGCTGAAGGCAGTCAGCTACTAATAACTGACGTTCCTGACACCAGCAAGACATAGGAACCAGTGCACAAAGTAATTTCCTTTCTATTTTCGTATTATTTTGGCAATCAGAGGAAGGACTTTAATGATGTTGATTATAATTTATTATTTATTGAACAGCAACAACATGCTCAGCTGTGTACAAAACAGAGCATGAGCTTACAATGTCAACTAGATGGGTCATGCTGCTTAGACACACAACACCAAATCCTATTAACATTTAATACGTTAACATTTAAATAAATAACATACGAATAACAAAAATGAAGCTGGACAAAACCATTCCATTTAAGAGCAAGGTCAGCAGTGTGCCCCTCTCCTGAAGCCCTGCGTGGGCTGGCAGAGACCATTTCTGTGGCAAAGCCCTGGGAAAAGCGGGAGGAAGGAAAGGGAAGCTCACCTGGGCCATTCCCGTCCTCTCCGGTGCTCCCACAGGAGCGGAGGTCGCCGCGTGCCGCTGTCCTGGATCCCGCGCTTATTCCCTCTGCATCCCACAGGGCCAGCTCTCAGTGCCCGAGTAATCCCTAAAAACACACATCAAGAGGAGGAAGAGGCTTAGAATGATGACTCATGGAAATCCTAAAACTTCTTGGTCAGGTAGCAAACCATGAGAATTCTCCAATATACTTTATGAATACCTGGGGTTAGCAAAACAGTTCCTGACCAACCCTGTCTAGTCCAACAAGCACAGAAACCTACTTTCCACTAACGCTTTCTTCACCCACCTAGACAAATGATATAGAAAGCCTTATTTATCCAAATTGGCTTAAAAATATAAAAGGGCAAATTGCAAAGGAAATTATAAGCACAGTCTGGAAACAAAAACTAGAAAGTAGTGTTATCTATACTGCTGATTATATTTTGCCCTTAGAACACATTAGTCAGTCACCCGTGAGTTTTAAGTAAGGCTTTCGAAAGTAACATGGATGCTAGATCATATTCTGGTCTTGCTACAAGTTTCCTCAGAATGATGAAAACTGGAGGTATTCTGGATTTGTACCAGGGCAACAGTAGTCAGAAGTTGGCTCACCGACTCTTAGGGTTTTGTCTTGGCTTAAATAGTAGAGTATGAATATATTCATTTGTCATCACACAAGAATGAGCTCACATAAGGGTCTTTCAAGAGGTTATTTCTGCGATCGAAACTGGGGAAATGTACAACATATTTTTAACCATGTATAAGAATACTTCCTGCATTGATTAAAGACTTTGCAAGCATTGGGAGCTCCGAGCATGCGAGAGCTCTCACGAGCGGAGAAGCACGGGAGGTGCCTCTCCCCACTCAACAACACTTCATGTGTCTCTCTCACCCTACATGTCCTCTCTAGCTAGTCTTACTCTCACAGTCCTTCTACAAATAAAATATATTTAATTTATTCTTCCAGGGTCTACCATGACCCTCCGCAGTTGCAAGAGGTTTTGTGAGGTGGGCTGAGCAGGAGCAGTAAAGGACATCCAGGGACAGAGCCGCCTTCCTCCCCACACCGTGCACCTGGTTCAATGTCCTCTTGGGTTACAATTTCCTGTTGTAGTGGCTTGGGAACGCAACAGGAATTTCCATGGGAATTCAAAAACAGTGAACTAGGCTTAGAATGCTAAAGAGCTTTCTTCTATCCAGATTTAATCTCTGGTTGTTTCATTGGATGGGTTAATTTGTCATAAAACTTTAACCACTGCTAATACCAAATTCCAGTGCGCACCCATTCCCTACAGAATTTTATTTCCCTTAATATAATAAAATGCAGTTTAACCATCGCTACTAATTTCAGAACTAACTACTACAAACCTGACTAAATGGACTTTTTCATCCTGTGCACATTATCGGATGGTTATTAGTCTGAGCCTGTCTTCTTTCCACGGTGAGTTCAACCAGGGGTTCAGTAAGTCTGGAGCAAATGGCCTTCAGGCCTGGCTACAGAGGATACTTGGGCACTAAAACCTTCGGGGGAAGGATGTCGGATGCATTCCTGCAGGAGGAGTGCTGGAAAACCCAGCATAGCTGCAGTGCAAAAGAGCTCCCAAAATTCTTGTTAAATAGAGATTACTCTAAACTTCACTTGGTTGATACAGTTAAGTTTGCTAATAAACAGCTTCCCATTATAAAAGACTAACATAAGAGTCAATGTTATAAACTAAACCCCTGTGATAAGCAGACTACAGACAACTTTTAGCATTGATGGCACTTAAGAAAGAGATACTCAGCACTAGTCCACAAATAAGTCTTCTGAAAGTCAGGAGAGACATGGCAACAGAGCAACAAATCTTTTCCCACTTTCCTATAATCCCGCACTTATTTTTGGCAGCAAAAAAGTAAACAGAACGGGGCTCGGAGACGGTCTGGGCTGTCCCAGACCTTGCTTTGCTTGGGCTTCCCACCGTAAGGCATCTCCAGTGCCCTTTGCCGCACGGACAGACATCTCTTGCACTTTTAATCTGGGAAACACCCTCGAGTTTTCGGGAGCAACCCACCAGCAGCTCTCTTTTGTTCTCCCCTTCCCTCGCGCCGCTCAATAAGGCCGGCTTTTGGCATATTAAAGCTTAATTTGTTTAAGAACAAACAGCGGGGGGCCTGCATCTCGCGGATGAGAATGACAGATCACACGAGGAGAGCAGAGACTCCGGGGGCTGCCGCTTTGGCAGGTTGCTGTCCCCGCGGAGCCCCGCGCGCCTTGTCACGTTTCCAAAGGCATCGCAGAGCTCCAAGGTGGAGCTGTTTACCAATACCCTGATCTCTCCCCAGATGCAGTTGCTACTGCAGCTAATTAAGAGAACAATTAAGACTAAGGCAATCAGTCAAGTACACAGATCCGAGTCATTTTCTCCACTCTCCGATGCTGCGCTGGCTCCCAGAGGGCTAAACCTTATTCACTCATTCAGAAAATGACAGGAAGAAGCTATTAAATATCTGAAAACCATAAAAATGCAATCATACTGTTCCTGAGCTAAGCCACTCACCAGAGACCAATGCCAGGCAACTTAAGAAACTTGCTGGCCCCCAGAATTCACATACTTACAAATAAGAAAATTAATCAAAAGCAGCTCAGATCAAAATTTAATTAAAAAGAAAAGGATTGCAGAAGACTTCCTGAGATTTCTCTGTTTTATGTTTATGACTGATCAATATTATGTGTTATCAGCTCAGTGTATGACAAATTCCACTGGGCATCTTTAAAGAGGAAGTAACAGATTAAATATTGAGCTAAACAATTTAATCTCTGCTTTAAAAGGTTTTCAGATATTTGTAAAGGTAAATCCTATTAGGGTATAAATGTCTCCATGCCCTGCTGCTGTAGGCTCATCGCAGAGGAATTTGTAAACACCAGGAGACAGGCCCTCATTAAATATAAATTTCCTTCTTTTGTACAGCTATTCATGAAAAAGGAGAAAGCGTTTATGTCTTCAGCAGAGGAAAACAAAGGTCTTGGGAGTGAGATTTAAATGTACCTATAGATTCACATAAATATGTATCATGCTTCAGGCTATACTGACCAGCTCCCTGAATTCACTTAAATAAAACCCAAACCTATTGGATCCTTCAGACTTCACAGCAATAGAGAAGAAGGAGGTCCGACTCCTCTACTGGAAATAAAGGCATGGCAAACAGCTGCTCATCAAGCCAAGCACACAGGAGCACACAGAGCCTATGCATGATAAAGAAATTAAGGAACAGGTTAATCAGAAGCATACTATCCGTATACATATTTCTAGGTATAGGTTATGTGAGTATATACACAAGTATGCATGCATATTAATATATGTAGGTCATAGTGGTGCTGTGCATGTTAAACCCAAGCCAATAAACCAAGTAAGTGCAGGACACCTCCTCTCTCAGCCGCAGCGCGGAGGTGGGCCAGGGCACAGGACTGCAGAAATACTGCAGCTCCCCGTGCTTATCCACAGCAACCCACGTCTGCCTATGTTTTCCTTCAAAATGAGCATCAAACCCATCTCTGGGGAGCAGAGGGTGAGCGGGAACCCCCCACTCCACCCAAAGAGCCTCACGGGCACCTTCTCGCCTTCCGAGCAGGCTGCTTTCTTGGCTTCACACGTGGGAATTGGTTTCAGTTTTCCCAATTCGATGTGGAAGGAGATTAATGCAATTAGGAGCTTCACATCTCCCCTTCTCCTGTCTGCCTCGTGCATTAACCAGATCTATTCTATTTCTACCCAAGCCAGATAAAGCGGGACAGCAAGAGGAGAGGGAATATTTGGGATTTGACACTTGTTATGTAAAGCTGGATAACCTAAGAGGCAAAACCACAAAACTCCTACAAACAAATGCATTGTATATAATGTCACTATGACAAATAAGAACATTACAAAAATAGGATAAACTTTCTACCAGATGAGAACAAAATGACAAGAGTTAGGCACCTACAACTGCCCAATCAAAACTAACTAAACCTCAAGGGCTAGCAGTCAAAATAAAATGTGCTTTAACTTGCAAGAGGTTTCCTTAGTACAAATGCACAAGGGAGCAGTGCTCAGGTATGACCAATTCCTTCAAACTGAATCCTTAGCCTTCCAAAATAAGAGCTCTGTTTGAGAACATGTCTGCTTACAAACCCTATAAATGTTCAACTCCTGTCTTTCAACCGCTATCTTGCTGACACGTACAGCCTTGGAAAGGGATGAAATTTCATCACGAAGGTCAACAGCAAGGCAGGAGGAAGCCGAGCTCGGTACGTGCAGAGGGATAAACCCTGCAGCCAGTCTTTCCACCCAAGTTCTCACAGAGCTTTGCCTTGACAGGAAGGCGGATGGGAGTTGCCAGGAACACACTGGGACCAAGCATCTTTGTCAAGATTAAAGGCAAGGTTGACTTAGGACCATTATCTTAAAACCCTTGAAGTGTACATATGGACTGCCTGTCCTTATAAATCTATCTCGGTAAGAAGCTTAAGAAAATATTTAACATTTAAGCAATGGCATAGGCACGTACAGCAACCTGACTGACACGACTTTTATGCCACTTCATGGTGGGGAAAAAAAAAAGTCAGAAAAGTGCAGAACAGGAAGAAGCCAACTCCCCATCTAGGTGTCTATTCCTACTGCCGTGTAGCTGGAACTCTGCAGGAATTCTGCTTTCTAACCACTGTACAGAAGTGGCCGTGCAGGAGCTTTCCTCCAACGCCCCCAAGGACAGCTGGAAAAAACGAGCGCACGACCTCCCGGAGCTACCCAAGGACCAGGTCCAGAGCTCATGGAATTCTAGGGAAAAATTCCCACTGACTTCAATGGGCTTTGGATCAACCCCCTGCAGAGGAATACTTTTTAAAACAAACATTAGGAAAAAAAAAAGAAATCATTAGAACTAGAAAGCCTTTCATATTATCTACTGGATATGTTTTAAAGCAAGAGGGTGGGAATGTGCTCTTTTCTCCATATGAATGTGCAACTCCCGTTAATGTCAGCGAGAAGTCAGGCAATTATGAGGTTGCAAAGGCTGAAAGAGAGAAAAAGAGAAAGAAAAAGAAAGAAATGTGGCCCCATACCTAGAAAACCAACTCCTGTCTAAATCTATATTTCATCAAGAAGTTTTAAAAGATCGAGGTTAGCCATTCAAAATTTAAAAAAATCTCTTTAAAGGACGAATAATAAGAAACCCACCTACATTGGTAAAGCACTTTGCCTGTAACTTGTAACTGTGTAAAATAAAAAGGATAAAAGGGAAAAGAATTATAATAATAAAAAAAGAGATTCTACACAAGTATTAGATGTAAATGTAACATTCTGCAGGGTTAGCAGATGATTAACAGAAACAGTCAGGTTACCACAGTACTGTCTGAATTTCAAGACTTGCAAATAGTTTCAATAACCAGAAAATTGCATTAGTGTTTCTCTTTTGGGATAATTTACACTAATCTTGTCTCAAAAATAACATAATTCTAACTGTAAGAGCAAGAGAAAAGTCGAGATACTCTGGACTGAAGTTTCTCCACGGGATGTTTGAGTTGTCTATGTATTTGTGCTCTCACCTATGTTCTGATTTAGGGAATTCAGACAAAAACCTTTCAACTTTCAGACTTTCAGTAATTTGTGACAAACAGCGATATTTAAGGATGGGAATATTTCTTTCACATTAGTATTTAATGGCAGTAGTGAGAGGATCAAAGAAGTTCCAAAAATTCCCTGGAAATTCATTCCAATAGAGACATAAAGATAATTGAGCTGAGGAGTCATGTTTTAGTGCTTTCTCCTCAGTTATACCCCAGAGATCTGTTCACAGCCCACAGTTTCAAAACTATAGTTCTGGTGAATAGTACTATATAACCATAAAATTACACTTGAGGTAAGATTTAATTATCATTTTCACCTTTCCAACACCTTTGAAGAAGTAATCCTTAAAAGCCTTGCAAGAAAGAATATTACAATTAAAACGCTAACAGGCAACAATGATATTAAAAGAAAGACAAACTGCTATGCAGGTTTTACAGGAGCTTAAGTTCAACAGCTTTATACAAAAATATTACAAGTGATACTGTCTGATGGATTTTAGATATTCACTTCAGGCCAGAGGATGTTGGAGCAAAATAAAATACCTTGACATGACACCCTAAGACATCTTTCCATTTCCTTGAGACACGAGCACAGGCACTGCAGCGGGTGGACAGTCCCAGCACGAGAAGTTCTCGGGTGTTGTGGTGGTGAAGCACAAGGTGGGTGGTGGTTTTATCGAGAAGGGAAGGGCAGGAGAAAAACTGATGGATCTTTCCTGGCCTTTCTGGAAATAACGATTTGCCATTGAAAGGGATATCTGGAAGCCACATCCAAGTCACTAATTAGCTGCTTCCAGTTTTGAGCGGGGATCTTCAAAGGATTTCATTGAAATCCTTGAGTCTAGCAGACCCAGCCTGTCCTGAGGGCCAGTGCAGAAGACACGTGGGGCACCTTTGTGGGGAGCCCTTCGAGAGGCTCATCCAGCCCCAGGAGAGATGAGCAGGGGGCAGCTGGAAGAAGAAAGAAGAGCCTTAACGCAAATACACTCGCCAGCTAAAATAGCGAGCGGGCAACGGGAGCAGCTTTACTAGCTATGTTAAGGCTGGAAAATGTTCTGTTACTCCAGAGGGAGGAAGACGCAAGGAGTTATGACTTGGCAAGGTTTCCAAATTACGCCACCTGGAAGCTGTCACACTTGTCCATGAGATATAACCAGAACAGTCACCACCAGCTCTGGACACAGCAAACTCTACGTGATAACCATAATACAGACAGGCATCAGCTCCCAGATTACAGATGGAGCTGGGGAAAGAAGCCTGAAGGGAATGAGCAGGTCAAACAGACAGGACCTCTCAGGTAACAAAGATGTGTCAGAAAAGTGCAGAAGGAAAAAGCCAGCAGAACATGGAAAAACATTCAAGATTTTGCTTTCTGAAGTCATTTCACACTTGCCTTACAAAATGCCAGATATTTAGGAAATCAAATTGTCAAAGGCAACAAAATCAATTCCAGAACGTTACCATTGGTAAAATATGATACCTCAACATGTTCTTCCTGTTTTATGTAGTCGGATTACCACTAATCACACATTAAAGAGGAACCTGATGGGTGAAGATAACACTCCAACCTTCAGCCTTTAAAGCAGGAAAGTGGCAATTGCTTTCACCTGTTTCCTAGGCCACACGTGGAAGGGAAAGAGCATCTTTCAAGTGGATGAGCAATATGGGGAACACTGGTGACTGCACTTCAGTCTATACTGCCAATGCATCCATCAGGCCTAGGGAAATCAAGATTTCCTCCTCTCTTCCTGGAACAAACCATAAACAAAATACTACACTTTTAATATGCTTCTAAATACAAACTTTCCTTCCATTTTTTTCCCCTCAGACCCAAATCCTGCTAGCACTACTTTTAACTCATGTAAAGAAGATGAGAATAATTGCTGAATTCAAGTCAAATCACTGGAAAGAAAATATTTTACATGAAAGCCATCCACTGTGTCCTTCTGCAGAAAGCAAATGCCTTCAAGGTAAGCTGCAAAACCTAAATCACTGGAAACCACGAATACCCAACAAGTCCCTGGCAAGCACGCCCGGGTTTTAGCGCTGAAGTGAAGCAGAAGAGCTCCAGGGTCTAGGAAAGACCTAAGAAAGAAAGTGTTCATTGTACTGGGAACGTTACATGATGTCTATCAGACCTTTGGGCATCGTTCTGGGAAGAATCTGAACAGACACGGGAGGTGTTAAGGAGGGAAAGGCACCACAGTTTATACCAGTGTTAGCTTATTAGCTGCCAGTGTGGGGCTTTGCATGGCTCAAGGGAGAAGCGAGAGACAGCAACAGTCCCCACCACCTGCACCTTTAGCTGAGAAGCCAGAAGAAGCCCTAAATCCTCCTGTTCAAAGGGAGCCCAACTAACTTTACCTCATATACCTGAGCTGCAGCGGGGCAGAAGAGTGCACTGGGGTTTATAATAATAATAAATGGTATAAACTGGGGTTTATATAATTAATAAATAAATTTCACACTAACCAGCCAACCGAGATCCCTCAGCCATTGCATGAAGAGTCACCTGCACAACTCCTTGCTTGCTGGGCATGCAAACTATTTACAAGGTTCTAGTTTATAAAAACTAGACAAGTACCCGGCAGGCAGACCTGCTGGGGGTAATAACTAGGCCTAGCACACAAGGGTTTAGGACATCCTTTGGTTTGAAAGTACTTGGGGGCTGGGATGGGAGTATCACGAACACTAATCTTCTCTAAACACCCATTTATAGCTACTGTTGGCAACGGGACACCCCATTTCTTGAACCCTTGGTCTGAAGGACTACAGCTGCTTTTATTCCGTTGGTATTTCTGCCCCAGTTCTGACTGGCGCTGCTGAGTTTATCCTTAAGCATGAAAATACAGAGGCAGAAAACGGGAGAAAGATAATAGATGGTGAACAACACCCAATAAAAAGGAGCAGAGGACATTAACATTTAATAGGTAGCCATTACAGGTAAGTAATTTAATTGAAAAGATAGTGAGGGTCCCCGAAGTAATCTTAATGTGTGCTAAGCGCTGCTGAGGTTAACAGGAATTGCAGATATTCACATAGGACCTTTGACCCTTAGCCTATTCTCATCACTGAGAGTTTAGCACTGGGTCCGCAGCAATCAGAATTTAGGTCTTTGGTCACCAGGGCTGCTACTGAGAAGCTTCCAAGCTCCTGAATCTACAAATCTAATTGATGTAAGAATTATCATATTTTCATGCACCCACAGTCAACCACTCTCTTTTAAAAGTGCTGTTCCTCAAAAAGAAATACTTTGGGATTAACCAGGTTACGGGGAGAAGATGCAACAGGGCTATTGTGAAAAAGATGCTCTGGGACAAGCACATCTATGCCAGCTAGGTAATTTTTATGACCCATGCAGCTTCAGAAACAAAGTTTAGAGGTTTTATCTTTCGGCACACATTCCTTGGGTTACACACATGAAAATGTAGCGTAGTATCTATCTGACTGAGAAATTCATCCCTGCCGTCAATCTTTGAGCCAAGGATTATTTCCCACTCCACTACAGAAGTAACTTTATGGCCAGGAAACAAATCTGGCAGATATTCACTTCCTAGCTCATCTTAAAAAGCTCAATTCCTTCAGTTAAACACATCCAGTTCTGTAGAATTTAGTAAATGCCCGACTGGAACATGCGATGAGCTGTTGGCAGTATATTTATTTCTACAACACTCTGTAAATCTTCTTGTCTAGGTTGCCCCTGTGCCCTCATTTTCCCCTCTCTCTGGTGCTGTTCTTGATGGCAGGAGCGACTCTGCGCCCTTCCCAGGCACTGGGACATTCGCTGGGCACCTGCAGCCCTTCGGCCGAGGTCTCTGCTGCTACGCGAGGTGCCCAGCAATCGCTCAGAATTGGGTCTTATTGCTCACATATTTTTAGGAAACCTCAGGAAATTTCTGCGGGTACCTCTGAAGTCCAGAGAGCCCATAAAGTACTGGCATCGAATGAGGACAGGAGGGCAGTAGAGGTGCAGGAAACCTCTAACCTAAAAATATCCAAAAAACTCCATTGAGGGTCTGGACAAAGTTTTCTAGGGAGCCACTTTCCACTCTCAACTAAATTTCTGGATAGGAAGACAGAGCCTTAACAAAAAATGCCACACTGCCACTATGGTCTGGCACAGAAACAAGCCCAACAGTGAATTAAACAACACAGCTCAAATAGGGCAAATGCCATTCTTCCCCTGAAATCCCACATTTCCTTCCAATGGGAAGGAGTAACACCACCAGGAAAGGAGAGGAAGCTTTCACGTGAGGCTCCACAGACAATGGGATCTATAAAGCAACATACATCAGCTACTAAGAGGAGGAATATATCGTTTGACAGACCAATATTTCAAGAAGGAGGGGAAGCTAGAGGAAGAAGCCCAAAGAGCAATAAAAACTATCAATCTAGAAGACACCACCTGCCAGGAAAGACTGTAATAACTGGACTGTTTAGTGCAAGGAAGAAAGGACAAACTGAGAAAAAGGCAGCGGTCATGAAGTACATGCAAGTCTACGGCATAGGAGAGTCTCCAGCACCGGGTGCCCCTCCGACCAGGCTCCACAAATCTATGGCCCAGGAATCAGCTGCTCTTCCTCAACTGCCATTAGCTCCAGACACTCAGAAGCAGCCCCTTCCAGCCTGTTTATTAATGGATTCTGTGCCCCGTGATGGAATAAACTGAGTTAAAGGAGACTTCCTTGCCCTGTTTTCCCTCAAATCTGGCTCATACTTTGCCCTCTTTTAGGTCATTCTCAGCTTCACACTCAAGAAACCTTGTAGGTTGAAAGGATCACCAGAAGGCCAGGACCAGGGTTTACAAGCCCGGTGTTATTATGCACATATAAAACATGGATGCGCGTTTTAGACCTCAACACTTCCCACACCTCCTGTGCGTGCACCCCCCTTGATCATCCCTATCATTGATACTGTTCTTTACCTTACCCTTGGGGCAGCTGGAAGAGCTTCCTCGCAGCTGAGGCAGGTACCCTATCAGAAGGTACCTCTGCTGCCTTCTTTTTCACGGATTATTCCATCGAATGCAACAGAGCAGAGAGGAGGAAGCTGGCACATCAGGGAGACAGAGAAGGTGGTTAAACACCAGCAGCACAACAGGCATCAAACGGAGAGGGCTGAAGGTGGACGCGGGGGCTATGGGGTTTGTCCCCGTCAGGGAACCAAGCTTGAGTCGGAAACAACCTTGAACCTGCGTTTTCTCCCTTTTGCTGGTCTGAGTAACCAAGTTAAATAATTTTCTGTAGATGAGAACAAAGATACAGACCATCCCACCCAAAGCCAGTGACAAAGGTTGGTTCAGCACCGGGCGACTGAGCAGTAAAACGTCAGTAAGTGCAAGGTGATGTAGACAAAGTTAGGTTGACAGGAGGTATGTAGCAATGAACTTTAAATTAGCTATCATCTCATCTTGCACGTTTTGTGGCTAGTTCTTTGCAAGGCGCAGTTTAGCCACCAGAGGTGAACAGAAAAGCAAGTTGAACATTAAGAATTTCTGGAAAAATAGAGATTATGACTTTATCCTACAATACATCCCTGTCTGGAGTACTGTGTGCAGATCCGACTCCTCCCCCTGGAAGGGGATACAACACATCTGGGAAGGAACAAAGAAGGGGGAGCACCTCACATAGAAAAGAGCCATCTGAGAGACACAGCAATGAAACCTTCAGAGTTGCTAAGGGGACGCAGGAGACAAATACAAAATATGCTCAGAACACCCAAAGACACTAAGCAGATGCAGAGACCAACCATAACTTCAACTGCTCTCAGTTAAATTGAAGAAGTCCCTGCAAAAGGATGTTAGATGAGAGAGTAGGTGGGGAGGAAGAAAAACCCGATAATGAAGAATAATCTGCTGGCGGTTATTCAACATGACAGTCACAGTGTAAAATCTAGGGTCAGAGTCTGCACTATGCTGAGTTTCCGAGCGCTGCAGGGCGCGCTTGGCGGGGGCGGATCACGAATACCCAGTTTGCTGGCCCTTCTGCAAGGCCGGCCCTCGCATCTCAGCTCTCCCAGCCAGCACATGTAGCAGTTGGGGATAACCAAAGCCCTGGCTGCTCCATACACATCATGTTCTGCTGGTTGGGCTCCAGGCTGAGACAACAGGCAACCCTGGGGCTCCACGGGGAATTGTCCGACGGGAATCTCCAGCGCCCGCAGTGAGGGGCACGAAGCAGCCTGAGCGGAGAACTCGGCCCCGACAGTTGGACTAACCCACCTTTGCTCTTTCCATCATGAGCTCCAAGTGCAAAACACCTGTTTTGATTTGAAGTATATCCGGAAAAAAGAAAAAAACGCCTTCTACTAGTCACGCTTTAAAAGTTATTTGCTTTTCTCGGAACAGGGTTGGAACACTGTCAGCTCCGGCACCTCCACAACCTTTGCGGGCTAGAAACAGGTTTCTTGCCAGCCCTCAGGAATGTGCAGGATCTCCTGGACTTCCAGAGGCCTTCCCACGTCATGCCTTACTGAGCAGGGTCTACCGCTATTTATAGACCACCACAACACAAGGCACAGCCCACCAGCCAAGGGACTCCCAAAAAACATCAGAAGGAAGGACAGAAGACAGTAGGACACAATCATCTCCAACAGGAATGCCTAGCACAGGCAGACAGAAAGGATAATGGTGCCACCCAGCCTTCCCAGGAGATTTTTCAGGAGAGGGAAGGGAAAACTGCTGGGAATGCGTAGGAGAAATACGACTTGAAAGCCCTAAGCGAGGAGAACAGATGGGAGCAGAGCAAAGTGCTCACAAACTAAACGGCAGTGATGGTCTCTCAATAAAACCTCTGCAAATACGAACGACTCTTAGACACCTGCAATTAAATCCCCACTATATTTTAAAGGCAGTTGGGCCAGACTGCTAATCGTGCTATTGACAGGCTGAAAGTTAGACCAGAAGGACAGAGGTGGTGAAGCAGGAATGAAAAGCGGCAAAACGCAAAGCCAAAGCCCAGTGTGATGGGCCTGTTTTTTCCGCCTCTGTCTACACATAATGAAGATCCTCGGGCAGGTTTTATCCCTAAGTAAGTGCTGGAGAGGGTGACAACTTGGGTAGTTCTGACTCATCCTGGTTTCTTACCCGCTCACAAGAACGAAGATAGGGAAAATATCACCACTTCGGTATTATGGAAACCTTGCAATTAATAATTGAGAACATTTTTTTATCTCTCTCTCTCTTTTTCTTTCAGAACTAGAGTGCTCTCTTCAGCTTGTTAAGCTTAGTTCACTCCCACTGATAATTCACTAGAGATCATAATTTATGGACAATTGAAGCTGCAGAAACATCTCTTAGAAGGAATAGAGCAGATCCATAGCAACAATTCTTCAGGGGAATATTAATCCCCAGCTTTATGTAGTGCTAAGTGTACAATAGTAATCAGAACTTGAGTAGAAGCTGCTAATCATTGAGGGAAAAGGCTGTATAAAGAATTCATAATGGAATTAGCCTGCGGCAAACAAAGAAAGACAAAATTAAATCAGCCATCAAATTGCACCAAGGAATTTTAATTTACAGGTTAATGTAGGATTATGTAACTAATCACAGCTAACATTTTCAATGAACAACCAATAAAATTCTGCTTTTTTTTTTATTCTTGCTAATAGTATTCCAATAACACACTTTTATCACCATATAATGTGTTAAGAATGATTTTCAGAAATCCTAAAAATCTTCCAAAGAGCGCTATGAGGGAACAATCAATGCAAAATGCTGGCTTTAAGTTAATTAGCATAAATATACATCTAGATGATCTACCGTTCCTTCAATCCGATACAATAAAGTTCCTTTGAGTCTGCATAGGACAGATTTACATAACCAAATGTGCATAACTGTAGCTTTAAAATATATGCACGACTTCCAAAGAGAGAGATGCAGCGATACAAAAAGCATCCAAATTAAATAAGTCAAACAACTTCTGAGTGCTAAAGTGCATCAGCTAATTCTAAATAAAACCCTTATTATAGATTTTTATATCAATACAGCCTATATATCCTATGAGATACACACAAAGGATTGCTCTAACAGAGTTTTTGCTGTTTATAATATGAATGTCATAAAAAAGAATAAGATTTCTGGGATAAAAAAAGTTGATTCGCTCCCTCTTGAGAAAAAAAGGGAAAGATCTCGCATTTGACCCAGATATATTTTGATGAAAGAAAGAAAGAAAGAAAGAAAGAAAGAAAGAAAGAAAGAAAGAAAGAAAGAAAGAAAGAAAGAAAGAAAGAAAGAAAGAAAGAAAGA
>VZSV01000107.1:2101343-2149176 GCA_013398735.1 Nothocercus julius | reverse complement strand
AAAGAAAGAAAGAAAGAAAGAAAGAAAGAAAGAAAGAAAGAAAGAAAGAAAGAAAGAAAGAAAGAAAGAAAGAAAGAAAGAAAGAAAGAAAGAATATTTACAGACCACGAGTTAATACATGTAAATACATAGAAGAAACTTGCATAACTCTTTGCACATTTGGAAAAGGAAACTCCAAAATTATACTGTATGCTTCAAAACACATCAGCTTAATCAAAAAGATCTTTTTTTGCAACATATGGCAGCATGAAAAATTTTATAAATGGAGTAAAAAGCATTTTCATAAGCTTTACTTCACTTGAGAGGAATGCCGGGAAGAAAGGCAGCAGCATTCTTCCTGCATATGTTTTTCTTGTTCAGAACAATGTGGGAAAACCTCATTTTACTTTAATCTAACAGTTCATTTTATGGAAGCAGCAACATTCTGCCCATTTATTAGCATAGAGGGTTTGGGGTTGTGGGCTGCTTGTTTTTTCCCCCCTTCCTTTCCTTTTATAAAGTCTAATTTTAAGATGCACACTTCCAAAAAACATTATGGTGTCAATTGCACTACCCTTCAGCAATCCTGTAATAACTTTATTCAACCATTTCTAATTATAATTATATTTTCAATTCCTTTTAGCTATAGAAACTCTTTATCAATCAGAGCACAAGACAGAAAATTACTTTATTACAGCTACAGCTCGTTAGTCTGAGTGCTCTTAATGAAGCAGCCTCATAATCAGATGAAAATCATGCTGAAGAAAACTTGCATCATTAGTCTGGGCCTTAATTACCAAGAAATATAGTCACTAACAATGATACTCCATTTCATGATACGGTGCATGCACCTTCTACAGTACTTGCAATTAATAATTCCGCAGACTGCTACAGAATCTTTCTATTTATTCATAACAATGGAGGGGAAAAAATTCTAAATTTAATTGAGCGGCTCAGAATGTGCTCTCCTGCTCCCTCCTGCTCAGATTAAAATGTCAAAAGGCTAATATTCTATCTTACAATAATTCATCATTTTAATTACATATTTTATGTATGTGAAACGTCCTTTTTTTTTTTTTTTTTTTCCGCCCCTCTCTCAAGCATTTAGGGAGATATTTTGGGGGGATGTGTGTAGGGGAAACCACCGCTGGCCCTGGCTGGGGGTGGCAGCGATGAGCAGAGATACAGGTTTATCTTCCTTGTAGGGGAACAAGGTCCATGTTAGAGAAGCTTCAGAGACGGGCTCAAGACACTCATTTAAATTAATGACGGCCTTCATCCGATACACTTATCGGGAAGGGCAGAGAGATTCCTGAAAGAGGAATATGCTGATTCCTAAAATCCTTTAGGAACGAGATCCATCACAGGGGTAGTAACTCCTATACCCAAGGCTCTTCTAACCCCTTGCACTTTGTGGGTGCTTTCACCTGCACACACTGATTAATCCTAAGGGCAGAAGCCAAATAACTTGCTCGTCCCGGTGAATTTCCTAGCACTCTCTGGAATTTCCTAGAGCTCTGCCCAGGCTGTGCTCTGCAGCTACCCTCATTCCCCTGCCCTCCTGCCACCCCTTTGTGCTTCTTTTAGGAGAAACTTTTTACATCCCTATATCAAGAATCTGCATGGGGCAGCGACAGGGCACCGCGGTGGCAATCCCTGTGCTCCTACTGAATTCCAGAGCTGGGCCTTTGGCATGGGAAAGAGCAAAACCGGGGGGGGGGGCACATTTAGAAACATGATCAACCAGAAAAAAAAATACATATATATATATTCCTAAAGCTTACAGTGCCGTCTAAAGCTGCAGAATAAAGTGAATTTACAGCATGCCTACAGCCGGCCCAAACCCAGTAGACGCAATGGGGTAGAACTCTGTCTTTGCAAGGGGGTTCTGCGCATCAGGCTGCATCCGGCATGTACGCTTATAAACTTGGTGTATGGCTGCCTGGATCGGTCCAGAACGCACACATACGTATAGACGCACATACATATATACACAGGCACATATATATATACACACATATATATCCATATGCGCGAGCGCGCGCGTGGCCCCGGGGGCTCGAGGCTGCCTGGGGGCTCGGCGCCCTCTGCCGGCCGCCCGCCCGCCGCGGTCCCCGGGGCCACCGGTTCGAGCCTCGGTCCCGCCGCCCGGCCCTCGGGGAGCGCTTTGTTAATCCATTCCCCGTCCTAATTAACAGGAATAATAAAAATAATTCATTATTATTAAACTTGTGCCATCGTCTGGGGCAAGAGCTCCTTGCGCTCTCCATCACGTTTCTTTGGCTCCTTCTACAGGTCCAGCCCCGGTTTCTGTTATTTGCTCAGTGGGATCCCCACTGAAGAGCATGTTTTAAACATCAGCATGGGTTTGGCATTTTAAGAGTTATTTAAAATGTCACCAGTCTCTGAATGCTTAATTATTGCACTTTTTAAAAAAAAAAAAAAATACTCCACAGTGGGTTTCTTTCACCAAGTGATTTATTTCGGATATAATTTCTGTTTAATTAATAGGGGATTTGGTTCTGACCTGGAGGGTGTGAGAAGCAGCAGAGGAGCCACAGTTAAGTTCGAGTAATACTCAACCTGCCCAGGCCTGTTGGAGGCTGAGAAAAAATGGGGCTGGCACTGACTCAGCTGCTGCTCCCCAGCAAATTCTCATGCTGATTGCAATGGAAACGCTGCAAAGGCAAACCGAATGCAGGGAAAAAATTAATCACCAGAATATGAACATTGTGCTCGGTTATTTATTTTAACTATGTATGTAATTCACTATAGAGTATAATTATACCTAATTTCAGCTGAGATAATATCTGGGCCGCGCTTTGTTATTCGGGTATTCTCAGAGAACGGTTTCTCAATCATCTGGCCTAAATTTCCTTACACCTTGAGAACAGTTGGAATCAAACACTAGGAGGCTATTCGGGAAAAAAAACAGAAAAAGAAAAAAGAACCTACTTTTAACAAAAAATTACAAACATGGAAAATGCCTAATCTACGCTTCTCAAAACACCAGGTTACATCAGAACCAATTTTAATATCCTGTAAAAATCTCCTGGTATGACGCACATACAGCTGTCTAATATTGCTGCTTAAAATGCCCCCGCGTTAAATAAGATTCTATGCTGTAAAATTTTGCAAGGTGATAAAACAAAAAAAAAAAAGATATAATAAATATAAACCATCTGCATTTTTTTAACAAGCCACTTGGAAACGGATTTCATTTATATTTAGAATTGTTTTGAAGTGTTCTTTTTTTGAGAACGTCCCAGTTACAGTATATTAGGTTTTCAGGGGAAAGATTAAAAGAGCTGACGCACAAATAAACATGCATGCACACTCAGAGCAATTTCCAGAACCAGGAGAGCATTCGATTCTTCCAGGATACTAGAGCTGGCTTTTAGACACATAAAAAGGGTTAGTGCAGGCAATCAGCAGCTCTGGAAAAATGGATTCACGCACAAAAAAAAAAAGGCATTAGAATGACATTAAGATTTTGGCAACTACCAACACAAGCCAGGAAACCAAGCTTAAGGCTCCATAACTCTCTCCACAATCTTCACCGGATGCGTGGGTCACGTTCTGCAGGAGCAGAAAGCCCATCCAGTTGATCCCAAGTCTCCAAGAAAAGATGCCACGGAGAATTGGGACACACCCGGGGAGGCAAAATAAGGAGGGCAGCTCTTTGGTAGGACCCAGCTGCCCTGCCACCATCTCCAAGGCCATTTTCTGAGCACTGGCTTCCTGCAAGACTGGTGGAAAGCCAGGAGAGCACAGAAGTTTAGAAACCTCGCTGCAATGGTGCAAGAAATATGGAAATTTTTGTGCTGAACCCAGCAGCCAATACATAAGAGTGTAACGATGGGGCAGGTGTCGATTTATTAGGAAAAGGAATAGCAAAGAAGGGAGAAAG
Organism: Nothocercus julius; assembly: GCA_013398735.1. NCBI lineage: Eukaryota > Metazoa > Chordata > Aves > Tinamiformes > Tinamidae > Nothocercus > Nothocercus julius. The sequence continues at coordinate 2,145,287 of VZSV01000107.1, read as the reverse complement.
CTACTTTTTTAAAGAAATGATCCATATCAAAACTACAGGCATCTTCACGCTCCAACTAAGTATCTGAGGGGTCATTTGTTTGGTTTTAAATCATTCATTCCATTAATAAGCAAATGCAGTATTGACTAGACACCAAACGCAATCCTTCTCCCTGAAAAGAGCCACTGAGAAAGTTAAGTTCATCATCATTAACCAAAAAAAAAAAAAAAAAAGAGGGCTTTTATTGGACTTCCACTTTCTCTCTCATCATTTGATTACATGATGCTATTCTCTGATTCTCTGATCAGTGAGATCAAAGTTTGAACAAGCCACGGATTTTTCGAAGATGCCCCACTGGAGAGAAAACTCTCCATTTCCAAGGCCCAAATTTTACCTTTTGGTACTGAATCGCATCCCTATACCACCCAACGTGCAGCTGGCATGGACTGCTCTCTGCTGTCCTCGCTGCAGGCTACGCGATGCCCATTGCACTGCCCTTCTGCACAGCCTCGCCAAGCTCCGCACCAAACTTCCCACGCCAAAGACAAAACCAGAGACAAATGGCCGAAGTTTCACCCCTTTTAACACCCAGGAAGCCAAAATTGAGCCGAGACCTGCAAGTCACCGTCCCTTTCCCCTGGAAGGTCCCGATGCTGGAGCTCCACCAGGATGAAGGGACTACAGCGATGTGAAAACACAACTAAGAAATAAGACTTTACCTCCATGGGACCACGTCTTGGGATTTGGGGGAGGTTTCCTCACACCCCCTGCAAGCACAAGAGCTTCTTGCTCGTCTCGCTGAGCTTTCAACAGCAGCTGGACAGTGATGGGCTCCCTTCCAACCATCCGAGGGATCTGGGGGTGCAGGAAGGAAATAAAAACAACTGTAAACTTGGATGCATGATGCCAGCCTTGCAGAATCTGTATTTCACAGAGGGAAAAATTCAAAGGAGAAAATAAAACTCCTTTGCTTTTTGGGGAGGATTCCCTGCTCCACGATGAACAACTGTAGACCAAAGGAACGAGCCGCCTGCAGAGGCAGAACTCTCCAGACGGGAGAGATTCAAGGCAGGGATGGGGCAAGATTTCTCAGCAAGAAGTTCGCCTGGCAAAGGACAACTCATCCTGAGCTCCCTAGCCGTGAATTGTCACCGTAGACTTTCCCCAGAAGCTCTGGCACTGCCACTTCCATGCTGCTCGACAGGCAAACGTGAAACTCTACATCGCAGGGAGGAATAATACCTTCCCTCTGGAGGGCCCTTTCCTCCCGACAAGGATCAGAGCAGGGAAAAGGTCTCCATTAGGAACCTCAGATAAACAGGCGCCCATGGAGAGCATGTTCTGGAGAACGAGCACATTTGCTCTGTGGAACAGAGCCTGGGTGAGGGACCAAGAGGAGGCTCTTCCAAGGCGGTGTGGGCATTAAAGCATCATCTTATTCCTCTTTCAAGCATCAGCCACGAGATGCTGCCCACGCCCTCCGGGTTCGGCACTCGGCCTTTCGGCACAAGGCCGTGGGAGAATGAAACAAAAGCCATTTTCACACGCCGAGAGCCCCCGAAACGCCAAAGCTCCCTCGCGTTCGCAAGGACACCCACGTCCCGGCACAGGCACCCTCCGCACGGCGCTCTGCGATGTCCTGAGCCTCCATGCCCCCGCCCCGGCGCAAAATCCCTGCACTGGCAGCGCCCGCGGGGCTGCCCCGGTGCCCTCCGCACTGCAGAGTCACCGGCTTGTCACAGCGTCACTGGATTGTCACAGAGTCGCTGCTGCTCCGTGGCAAGTGGGGACACTGAGGTGTGCTGCAAAACAGAGCCGGGAAGATCTACTCAGTAATTGCCCCTACCTCCTTACTTTGTAGGACACCATCCTTGAAGGCCAAGTGGAACATCCTAAAATCTGCTAAAGACCTGATGCACAGAAGGACTTTTTTCCTCCTAAACTCATAGCAGCAGGTGGATGAAGGCTGGGACTGCAAAAGTCTGAGGGGCAAAAAAAAATTTAAGGAGCCCTGACTGTTCTCAGCGCTGCCTTCTCCCTCTCCAGAAGCTCCTTCCATGGTTATCTTTGCTCCAAGGGTGCATACGCCCAATGTACTCAAAGCCCAGATTGCAGGAGGAAGAAAAAACAAAAGCTAAATTTCTGTAAAAGCATTATTACAAAATCTAGTCAAGCATTGTAAATAGAACTGCCATATTAGTATTGAGAAAAGGTGTAGTGCCCATGCAAACTACATATGTGATTAGGATCTGAACTCTTTGCTGAACCATGAATCTGAAATAATTTAGGTGATACATATAAATTTAATTTCTTTGTTCAACATTCCACATCTGAAATGATGCACTGCAAATGTGCAGCTCTCACTGAAGGCTGCAAAATGAGTCTTCTTATAACTCTCCGATACTGTGTGGAAAATAATCTGAAATAATCTTAAAGGAAAAGGAATAAACCTGTTTTAAAAACAGCTGAGTCCTTTAGATCGTATACCATAACCAATTTATGGAGATAAATGGAATTCAATATTAAAGAAATACTGTGGGTTTTTTTTCCCCCCCCCCCTCCTGTGGAAAATTTGAATGCAGAAGGAAAACAGAAGAAGAAGTAGGGGAAAAAAAGAGAAATAAAAGTGAGGACAAGATGCTCCTGGAAAGGGCTCGTTTGGTCTCTACAACAGGGATGCAGCAGCTATTGGACGTCTTTATTTCTCATTCATTAAATGAATCCAGTGCCTACTGCTGTGATAGCCATCAAAGACAGGCGAGGAAATAAAAAAGAAAGGGGGAAAGAGCAAGAGGAGGAATACAAATTAATATTATAGACTACTGTATGGGCCCTATTACCAAAAATGAATACAAAATACTTAAAAAAAACTACATTAAGCAGGTATTGGCTTACAATGAGGTCAATATTGTGATTCATTTAACTCAAGGGACAATAAATCTTGATATTGACTGAAAACATAAGTCAATATGCGTACTGTTGTGTGCATTCCATTATAAAAACGAGGCGGGGGGGTTAAGTTTAATGGACACTTTCAGAAGAAAATTAGTTTTGCCAAAAGATTTTCTTTTTGCCTTTTAAGCTCGCCAGCCAGATGTTGCGGCAAACACCTGCTCATGGGGGAGTTTGGCCCCTAATTTCACCTGGAAAAAATAAATAAATAATCAAACAAACAAATTCCCAGGCAGCCCTTGCACAACACGGACTTTCTGAAAATAAAAATAAATAAATTAAAAAAAAAAAAAAAAAAAAGCTACACTGCTTTTAAAAGCTCTTTTCTTGTAAAAGCCCCCTGTTTAACTGAGGAAAGTTGTCCTATTATCAGTGAAAGGTTTCACCTGCCAGTTCAGTTTCCCAGGAGGCAGCAGGAGCGCGCGGCATCGCGGGCGGCCTCCCAAGTCAGGCAAGGTGAGCAGCAAAACCCTCTGCCGCTGCACGTGCCCCGATGCACCCAGACGGCCACCGGGAGAGGTTTATCCTCTTTGGCCTTATTTCCAGAGGTTTCCAGAGGTGCTGCCCACCCACCATCACCACTGAATGCTGACGGGAAGGGGCACACGAGAGGAAGAAAAGACACTGGCCACCTGTGTAATCGAGGCGGGGGGGGTCACAGGACCTATATTTGCAGGATCCATCTCCTACACAGGTCATGGAATGGGCTTTTCCATACACACATCCGCAGGTGGCAGCGCCTTCCCGCACAGCCCGTGCAAGAGGAGAGGCCTGTACTTGGGGTTTCCTTGCATGAGGCTGACCCGCTGTGTAACCTGCCGCTTCTCATTTATTCCTGAGTAGTAACGAGCGGGGGATTCTGCTCGCAGGCCCCTCCAGGGCCACGGTAGCGTTCAGCAAAGCCGTGTTCCCAGCAGAGCAGGATGCAGAGGTGCCGAGAGGGCTGGCACTGGAACTAGGAAAGTCACACTGGAAGGAGAGGGCGACCACTCGCTCATCCAGAGCCAGGACATTGCCCATGCCCTCCTCAAGCAGCTCCCGCCCGTGCGAGCACGGGGCAGGTTTCCCTCTCTCCTTTCTTCCCTTTCCTTTTCTTTGCTGAAACATCCCTCCGGAGATCGGCAAGGAGGAAGCATCTTTGCCTCCCAGAAAGAATGAAAATTACAGCCCTATCTGCATAGCAAAGGCTACTTCCCCCCCGGGCGCAGAACAAGAAGGCTGGAAGAAACGGAAGATCGCACAGGAATTATGAGCAACTTTGGATATGGGTAGGTCTCTGGTGTGAGACCACGACGCAGTCCGTTCTTATTTCCCCCTCTTTTCTATTTCCAAGATGCAGGCAGATATATTCAGATCATATAGCCGGCAAGGCAAATAAATAAAATCTTTGACGTTTTTAGCAAGTCTCATCACACAGGCAACGAAGAACAAGTCCTCTACATCGACCAACAGCAGGACTAAATTAACTCAACGTTATGAGTCATCTGCTTTGGTCAGGTTCACAGTTTGGACATTTTTGTGTGCAAAACGTAGTTACAGACACACACCAGTTCAACAACGATGGGAAATGGAGCCTATTTTGAAATATTGCTCTTCACCAGCCAAAAAAACATGCCAGAAATGTGCCAGAAAAGCTCTTGCATGCAGCCAGCCCTGCTCCAGCCCCACGTTACCCTGTGCCAGTTGTTTAGTCTTCCATAAGGAATACATACTTTTTTCCTGAATTCAAACATTTTATCAAACTGCCATATAAAAGTCAATGGATATTAAAACAGAGTAGCACTGTATATTCTTGCTACAGCCCCAAATTCAATTATAATCCTTCAAGACCCCAGGGAAAAGTTACAAGTGGAAACAGTGCATGCTCAAAGAAAAGGAAAAAAAAACAGAAAGAGAAATGATCACATTGGGCAGCTCTTAAGTTTATTTCTAATGCCTTTCCTCAGGAAAGGAGGTCCAAATAATTTGCAGTCTTGATGTTGCTTTTGTCTGCAATGCCTCCTTTGCTTGGCTGTTAACTGCAGTTAATCTTTAGTTTAAGTTGTCTTGCTCTACAAGGATACCAAAAAATTTCCCTCTCCTCCTAAATGAGGCCATAACATCAGGCCATCAGGCTCACTGCTAAACAAGGGAATAGAAGCAAAAACACAGTGACATTTATTCCCTGTATCAGTTAGGAATAATAGCATTTAAAAAAAAAAAAAAAAAAAAAAAAAAAAAAAAAAAAAAACACACCCATTCACCGATTTTTCCTTTTTTTTTTTTTTTTTTTTTGCCTTTTGCACAGATACCTTTAAAGACTTTCACTTGGAGTGAATATGGGACTCGTCACTCGATGATTAATTTGCATGTTGATAGGCAGGCAGTGTAGCAGCTTTCAGATTAGGGACATTCCGCTGCACACTAAAAGGCACAAAGAACAAAAAGTGAATTTCAATCTTGCCCTTCTTTTCCAGTCAGTGCATTCCCAGCCCATGTCTATTGATGAGCACTTGGAACAATACCAAAATGCAGTGTAAGATCAATCCTGCTGTTTACTTCGCTGAGCTGAAGGAACAAAGGACAGAAGAAAGGACTTAAACCCAGCTATAGTAAGAGAGTGGGGATGAAGGATGAAAAATGTGCCTGATGGGCAGTAGCACAGAGTAAACTCATTTAGAAAATAGGCAGCTCCAGCTGAGATAAAACCAATGATGATTTGTATTTTGTACTGTATCTTCAGGGGATAAAAGCACTTCTATCAGATACCATTGGAGGCAAACTTGAAACACTGCAGTAAAATGCTGTGTTCCCTACTAGGGAGAGAATAAAAATTCCCATAATTGCAAAGGAGTGTTAAATATCTGATTGTGCATGCCTTTTTCCTCCCATGGTGAGATAACTCAACCCGGTCCTCTTTTTAACTTCACAGGACCTGTCTAATAGAATATTCAGCTGGATGCTTTTGTATCAAATGCAGCATGACACCGTGTTTTACTGTGATAAATACTGATAATTGTAATTTGGGGGATTATTAGCCTTTAAGCCTTTTTTTTTTTTTTTCTTTAAGCTATTTCAAAACGATGAGGATGCAACTTCATTGCCCGAGCAGGCAGGAGGAGTGCAAAAGTTCTCACTCAAATGCAAATCCTTAACAAACTGTAGCTAACGGGAGGGAGAAAACAAAACAGTCCCTTCTATTGCTAAACAAAAATGATCCAAAATCAAAAAGCTATTTACTTTTACTCAAAAGCAAGAATATCTTGCACAATGAACTACCACCATCACAGGCAAGGACAGCGTAACACAGAATAATTCAGATGGCAAAAATGAAGAGCGGGAGAATTGATGACATCCTCGCCCAGATTCAACTACAGTGGAATTTGGGGGTTTGCTGATCACCCTTTATAGGGTTTCTTTACCTATTTGGTACAAAAATTACTTCCCAGAGGCCATACCTTGCTGACAAGGGATGTGCTTGGTCTTTGGTTACCCCGAGCGATGTGCGTTCCCTTCCTGTAAGGAGGAAATTAGAAGTAATTTATTTCATTTTCTGTGAAGCTTCAAAAGAATCTCCGAGTGCCACTGAGCAGCAGATAAACAACGTTACAGTCTGCAGGAGGAACCACCTGGAGACAGATACAGATTGACCTGCCTCGACGCCAGCCCGCCAAAGAGCACCAGGATCTTGGCAGGTAGGGCCGGGCTCCCACACGCACGGTTGGCTTGGGAAGGCCGGTGTTTTGGGAATAAGACCCAAAGATAAGAGAAAGCAGACAGAAAAATCTGGAGACCTGGGCAAGCCAAGTGTTTGAGAAAAGCCTTCTCGGAACACCCAAAGGCAACTGGGCCAGAGCAGCAGGACTGAGGAGGGGGCTCAAGTTCGATACCAACATTTCTACTGCTGACTCAACAGCAGAGAAATTTTGGTGGGTTGAAGACAACCCCAAACATTTTCTCCTTATCTCCTCCCTTTCCCACTTAAAGCAGCCTCATGTATCTCTTCTGACCCATGGCACAACAGCTAAGAAACCCAGGCCCCGATTTTTGCAGCCTTTTCAGTGCTCTTCAGCCTGGACACCAACCGCGGCTCCTTCCCAGCTCCAACAGTCTCTGCCAGCCTGCCTGTTACTTTTCTGCTAGAGATTTAAAATGCCTTTTCCATTAAGATGTTACACCTGCGGGGGCTTTCCTGCAGCCCACTGCATGCCAGGAATTGTTCTCCAGGGTAAGAACCCTTCCCCTTTTCCCAGGGAGAGGGACTGGAGCTGGGTAAGGATCAGTTCCCAGAAGAGGGAAGATCCATTTGCCTATTTATGGTTGCCTTTCCTGGACACAGAAGCATCTTTATTTGGCTCTGTGTGAGCACTCTCGTTTGCCATACAACAAACAGTATAATCAAATAAACTGTTAATTTTACTCTCCCTTCAGAGGATTTATACAGGCACACCCATCCACATTTGGGAAAAGCCCTCTGTTTTTATCCATAAACATAAATATTTGGCACACCAATGCACCTTGAATTTTTAACTACGTTCCTCCAAGCTTAGGAGTACATGTTGCTTCCGAGGCCACATAAGCCAGTTTATAGCCCTCTAGAAATGAGAAGACTCTGACAAAGGTTCACAACTGAAATAACCCTTACTACAGTGGTAAAAAATACAATGCCATCAGTATAAAATAAGGCAGCATTATTCCAGGCAATTCTATGTCCATAAATAGTACAAGTTTAAAGTGCCTATAAATTGCAGAGTCTTATTTACTTCTAGATACAATTACATTTACAACAGATAAACAGCCAAAGTCTTTGGAATCTCAAGTCCCTGATGTCATTTTTTGGATGCAAAACCACAACACACGTATCTGTAACATGCATTCCCCTCAAGAATATAATTTATCTGGAGTCTAGGGAGAGGAAAAAGAAACAAACAAAAAAAACCCACTACCTCCTCCTTCAATTTTTTTTTAATTTATTTTTTTTTTTCTTTCCAGTCACGGCCCCTCCGATGCAATCCCTGACAGTTATCCTCAATTTCCGCAGTGCTGCAATTAAAAAAGACTAGTCGTATGTCTTCTCTTTTTAATTAAGCAGTATCAGCACGTGAAGCTCAGGTCTACAGGGTTATATACACTCACTTCCCCACTCCTTTCCAAAGTCAAGGGATGCCCTGCTCTCCTTTCAGGGGCAACATGTTCACATCCATAGTGGGCCCAGCTCACCAAAGCCAGCTGGCCCAGCACTTGCTAAGTATATGTGTCTGTGTGTGTATGTATATATATATATATATATATATATATGTATGTATGTATATATAGAGATGCTATTATCCCTGACACTTCAGCTTGATTCCTTATGGTTGAAGCTGCCAGGTGACAGGCGGGACAGGGACATATGCACGTGCCACCCCGGCCACTAGAGAAGGCCGGATGGAGAAGATTAGGTGTTGCGAAGAGAAACACAGCATGTGAAATCAGAGCATGGACACCCACCAGCCAGAACCAACGGGGAACATTTTTAGCATGGCTAAAACGCCTTCGTTGTCTCCCTAAGTTCATGTCTAAGCAGGTACAAGTAGTATTTGACCTACGTACTGTAGAACAGGAGAGCTGCAAACACAAAATGCAGAGAGAAACCTTCAATCAGCCTCCCAAAAGACTTTGAAAACTGACAATATTATTTAATTCCTTAATTACTAATTACCTATATCCTAATTACTCAAATCCCACAAGCAAGAGCTCTTGATGTAACTGGTACACATTTTCAGAAATTATCCAGTCTCACAGACCTTGCAATTCAGGACATATAGTTGGTTTCCCCCAAAAAGTATTTCAAAGCCAAAAAAAAGCAGGGGATGAGGGGGCGGGAAGCATCCAAGAGGACTTTTAAATTGCATTGGATAATCAGACTAACATCTTTATAGTTTCCTCCTTTTTCTTGCTTCCCCCTTTTTTAAATCAATTAATAAAATATGAGAATGTAAACACAATATGTAAATAAAAGTTTCTTTCTGAGGCTGGGTATGCTGGTATCTTTATTTTACAGAGAGAAAAAGGTCCCAGAGAAGGACCATGATAAGAAACCAGGCACCAAAACCTAGTAGGTGACTTAGCTCAGTACCCAAGCTGTCGAATGTCCAGGAATTAGTCATTACTGAGAAAATTCTCCAGCAGCCCAGTGGGAGAGCCCACAGATACCCACATCTAAACAGTCATCATTTTAATCTTCTATGGAGATGCATCAAGAAATCTAGGTTTCTTCCTCACTTCTATTCCAGACTTTCCAGACACTTCCTTCTACTGCCTTGGGCCAAAGTCAATTTATTACCTAAGAATTCCACTAAAATTGTCCTACCTGTGTCCTCTAGAAACTGCTCAGGAGTCCTAGTGCATAGACATCCCTAGGATTATGGAAAACCTGGATCGTGAGCTGGTCCTGAGCATCCCACTGGGGAGCATTTTGCCATGGGGTCAAAGCAGGGGGCAAGTGTCTTGCAACATCCTCTCCAGCTTCTTCCCGTTAACTCCAGTTCTTCAAGGCAGAGTCATCGACAGGCCCAGGAATGGGAGCAGCAAGGACCCGACGGCTGGAGCGTAAGGCTCGGACCTCTGCTTTGAGGGTTTGAAACATAAAAATAAATAAATACAACAAATCCTGAAAGCTGGCGCTGACTTCTACCAGGAACCAGAGGCAGGGACACGAAGGACAAGCTCGGAAAGGCTGCACTGCGTCAGCACTTGAACTGCTGTCAGCCCCGGTGATGCTGATGGTGAGAAGATCCCAGGCTGACAGAGTGCAGCCCTTCCATGAACTGCACCGGCTGGAGCTTCCAGAGCTTTTTTTTTTTTTTTTTTTTGGGAACCATCGCCTTTCCCAAGACGCAAATATAGCACGTCTAGGCTGCAGGCACCTGGCTGCACTTAAAGCACTACTCTGATTCCCATTTCTTGACAGCTCTTCCCTTTCTCAGCTTTTACCCCATGTTTCACGATTTTGTTTCACATGCTGCATCCTGACCCAGCCCTTCCCAGCACCATGGAGGGGAAAACACAGAGGTTCTACCAGGGCATTTTAGAAAAGGGGCAGTGTTCTGGAAGGCTGGATCCTGCCCAGGATTGTAATGGGATGGGATCCTTTAACCCCCGTGCGACAAATTCTCACAGTGAGAAGCCTCATCACACCGGTTTCAGCAGAGAGGTCTTCTCGAGAGGATGGCCGGGAGGAGCAGCTGGGCCGCAGCGCAGGGAACCGCGTTCGGATCCTGTCCTTCAGGCGGCAGCAAGAGAGCAGCCAGGGCCAAGAGGAGATAATTAGCAAGAAAGGATTAAAAAAGAGAAAAAAATAAAGGAAGGAGCAGGGAAGAATGGATGTCTGAGCTCTTCCCCTTTTGTACTTGGGGTCACCATCTTAATTTTCTCTTACATTTGAGTTGTTTTTAATTTCCAGGAAGTCTTCTCAGATATCTTGAAACTTTGCCAAATTATCATTAAGCCAATATTTTATCTCCTCATAAAAATGCTACGGTATCTCCCCCGTGCAATACATACCGCAGGAATAGATCTTAAATCAGGGAGGATGGGAATTTGTTTTTGAGATGACTTAACTATTTCATCCTTCTCAGAAAGAAGAAAAAGCTTCAAGGGGAAGAAATAAAACCCTCTAGTGCTGCCCTCCCCACGTACAATAATTATTTTTCTGTGGCTCTGCTCTCAAGCCATCAGCACTGCATATCAACGCTATGATTGCACTTTACCTTGCACAGCTGAACACAAACGAAGTTTTGCAAGAAAAATCACCATTAAACTTTCACGTGGGAGGCACTTACGGACACGGGATCTACACAGAAGCTGCACGAACGTGTCGGTAGTGACGGTGTCCAGGAGCCCTGCACAGAGGAGGCCGGAGAAGCGGCAGCCAGCGAGGCACGAGCGCTCCTCTGCGGATCGCAACAACGTGCGAGGGATACGGGATGCTCGGACAGCTAACGAGGACGAGCCCGGCCCAAATGGATGTTTGGCAGTCACTTTATTAAAAGTGCATTTTTAGAATGGACATTTTTTCACTCCTGTTGCTGTTACTTCAAAAACTAGTAAGTAAGCCCAAATTTGGCCCGGTGGAATAGCTGCACCATTGAGCACCTGTGGCCATTTGGTCAGGCCCCCTGTCATCATGGGGGAGCCTTGCACAGAACACAATTCCAGGTAAATGATGTATAGGAAAGCCGGGGAGCTCATTGAGCCCATCATTAACCTCGTGCAGAGACAGCCCCAGAGGCAGTTCTTCAGCCACCAGCCCAGCCAGCTGTCAATTGTGTCAAACCAGGAACGTATTAGTTAGCAGGGGAGCAATCTAAAAAGCCAGCCATAGATCCAAATGCCTAAAAGATATTCTCAAATGTGGTAATTACGTCCTGCAGCTGCCAAGAACGTCCTCGGAGAGTTCACAGATATTGGTTGCACTGGTGAATCAGAGCAGATAGGCAGGGATGTTAACAGCGGACAAGGCTCCCGCCAACTTGGGGAGGGAGGTTTGGAACCGTCAGCAACGACCAGCCTGGTAATTGCCACCCTACTTAAAAACTAGTCCTCTCCTCCTTTTAACATGCACGTGGACCCAGGCTCTTCATTGCTTAATGCATAATTATTTCTTAAGCACAGCATGGGACGTGAAATGATAACAGAGCTGAGTTTCAGAGAGGTCCACAGAGATCCCTGGAAATCAGGCTCCCCGCAGAGGCTCCAAAGTTGGGCAACTAAGTATGGATGCCCAGGGAAATCCGCTTTGGAAAATGCTCAGACGTTACTGCTGGGCACTGAGGGAGCAGCCCCTGGCTAAGACTCCCCTAGGGAGTCCAAAGGGATTCACCAACAGCTCTGGTGTTAGCAGGAGTTTTGCATCCATCACGTCCACGTCGCAGCAGCAAAACGCAGGCAGCTGGGAGAAGACAAAGCAAACTGGGACGAGCGACCGACGCTGCCGCGTCTGAATGACGGACGCAACGGCCGCCTCCAGCAGCTCCCCCAGCGAGACCTGTGCCTGTGGGGAAGGAGCCACAGGGCCAGCCCCCCTCCAAAACCCAACGTCTGAACCCCGCTACTGAAAAGAAATAATCCAAGGTCTCCCAGCCAATCTTCTTTCCCTTCAGAACCACGTTCTATAATGTTTTCATTCCATATCTGACTGAAAATGCTCCAAGGAGGCGACGTTCCTTCTTTTCACTTAACACAAACCGAACACAAATTCAGCAGACACAGGTAGGCCAGAGCCCTCCCACTCCTGAAGCCAGAACAGCCAGGCTAATGTATGTAAACCATGCCCATCACTTCACAAACTGGCCAGAACTTTCCTTGAAAGACCCATAAAGACGTAACTGGAGAGGGGAAGAGGACGCAGACAGACCTCAGATACGTGACAAAGGACATTCTAAAACATCAGGAAATAAGGGAACATGAAACACTAGCACAACTTCTGGGAATCCTCGAGTGAAGATAAATCCTGTTCTGAGCATTTTCAGAGACAGCGTTGGCTGGAATGATGTCAAAAAAAGGCAGTGGGAAGGGAGGGATGTTGTGCTGAAAGGCAGCTGCAACAGACCTCACAGCTACCAGCGTGAGGGATGGTTGGACACCTAGAACACCTGAACACTTCATGTTCTCCCTCAAATTTGTGCCAAATAATAATAAAGATTATTACAACACATAGTTTTGGGGTAGTTATGACTAAGAATAATCAGTGCATGCACAAAGCGCCTAAGGTGGTACCAAACGCAATGAAAACAGCAAATTCACAACTTGCTTACAGCAATTACCCTCTCTGTAATCATCTTTACAGTGTCAAATTGGCCTCCTTGCTACCCTGTCACCTTAGAGTACAACGTGCCACAGAACCATGAGAGGCAAGATCACCCAAGCCACCTGCAAAAGTGAAGAACAAATAAAAAAAGATATATATATATATATGGAAATGTTGACAAATCCTTTTTCCTAGGAAAATGACACATTCGTGTTTTATGATGATTTTAAAGCATTTCAGAAGCATAGTGGGGAGAAGATTAGGTAAAATCTAACGGAGAATTCAGCCTGTCTATGCTCATCTTCACCCAGTGGTACCGCGTGGTCTGACTGCATGTGTCGTCCAGGCCTGCTTGCCCTGCAAAGGCACCAGGCACCTGCCTGCACATCCTCCCTATCCCTACGAGGGCAACGGGCATTTATTCGGGAATTTGGCATTCCCGCCGGCACAAGGACCACGTCCCAGCCGCCTGGCCCAGAGGCGCCAGCGGCCCGGAGGAACATGACAGAACCGGCCACCTTCGTTTCTTCCCCCCGGCCCCGCTGACGCGTTATCGATCCGTGCGGTTCACAGCGAACATCCCTTAATGTTCCGCTTTCATGTTTCTGCTTTGCTGCGCGGGTGCAGCAAGGAATATTGCAAATTGATCTTTCCTGCCTAACCGCGCGCACGCGGGTTGCTGCGGCCGCTGGAAGAAGGGTGAACGCAGCGATGAGGCTCCTCACAGCGCACAGGGCCGGCTCTGGGCTCACTGCTGCACCCGCACGGCTCCCGCTCAGGCCGGGGGACACCGGGGTGCTCAGCACCTGCATTTGGGGTGGATTTGTCTTCTGGGCATCTCATTCGCTATCCGGACACAAATCTACGAGCCATATCCACTAAGTATCTCCATCAAGATGGGAGAAAAAAATCACCAGTTATCTCTTTTATCTTCCTAACTATTCACTTTATCCAGATTCAGGTAAACAGCAACATTTCCACTAGTTGCATTTTAAACAAAAATGTGCAGCGTTAACTTTTTGCAGTGGTGCCAGAAAAGGTGCTGCTGCTGGTGCTTCAGACAAACACATTTAATTCATCCTACATCCCAGGAAGGAGTGAAGCATAATAACCAGTGAGGCTCTAAGAACGAGGATATCCTTCCTCGCAAGCAGGAGAGTTTTACTTAAAAGCCCAAATATTAATTTAAAAATATTTTGGGGGATTCCCAAGGATGTTTAGGAATAGTAGACAGGAAACAATTGGGGAAACAGGTAGCGGGCTGTTGCTTAACTGATTGCTTTACATACCTATTTGTAGATAATTTATATGTTATGCATAAAATTCTTTTATATATTTTCAGATAATTTGCAGATACATAAATATGCAATTTTATATAATATATAGAGTTTTATATATATATATATATATATATATATATATATATATATATCTCTGCAGCATGTTATCCTGGCAGCCACATCTTCACAGCAGCCTGAAATAATATGCCTGGTGCAGCAGGGGTGCACCTGTGCATCAAGGAGGGAAAAAATATCTGTATTCATGAGTGCAAATTGGGTAAAATTGACTGACTAGCAGTAGTCAGCTCCAAACCTGTAATTTGAAGCACTGCCTTTACTTCCAGTAAATTCTGTCTGTTCACCCTGAAAGTACTCAAGGCTATCGCAGGAGAATCCTGATTTCCAGGAGGATTTTGGGGTGCTGCTGTAACGGTCATTGCACTGTACAGGTTAGATGGACCTTATGCTAGGTGGCAAAACCCTTCCTTGCAGTCATGCCAGATTCGGTTCCAGGTGCTGTTTCAGCTGCATATGTCATATTACTGTATACATATACCTAAACACATATAGGTCATTCTCCATTATTATTTCCAAATGGGGCGTGCTCAGGTCAGCTTTGAATTCTACACCGTAATATAATCCCATTTCTCCCTCTTCAAAGTCAAGGCTGTCCATCTTTTCTTTGGTGAGGTATAAACCTCCTATTTTTGCACCATCTGCAAACTTCACTAATAAGATTCAACAGCTTTGGCCCCATGATTTCTGAAGACATTAAATAAGATTAATCTCCAAAATTCGTCCCTGAGGACTACCTCTCTCATCTACCTCCCTCCAAACTCTTCCCTTTCAACCTGCCCTTTCCAGCGTCTTTTTTTTTTTTTTTTCCCAGTCATGTTACAGTTATTCTGCTAATCCCCTCTTATTTCATTTGAATAAATAACTCTTGCAGTTTTAATACCAGAAGCTTTGATGGAACTTGATAACACATTCACTGCATTTCCTTCTTGTAAAAGAAAAGCTACCAACAAGAGATTTGCCTTGTGCAAATATAACCATTAATATATTTTGCCCCACTTGCTGCTTGCTTCCTCAGTGCCAGTCATACTTTCCCGGATAATTTGATTATTTTTGCCTGGTGTCCTGCTGAAGTTACCTTACCCAGATGACGGTCACCAGGTACTTTTCAGTTGTTCTCCGTAAATGCAGGTGCATTTGCTGGGTTTACCCATTCAGCAGAGCCTTTACCTCAAACCCAGTCCAATAACCCCGTGTTCTTAGAGCTGCTCTTTTCACGCAGCTCACAGTCCAAGCGGAGGACGACCAAAGGTCTCCCAACTGAAGGGCTCAGACAACAAGCACACTAAAAGGTTAGGAGGGAAGGGATCATTTATGCTCCACACCTGGTGGGTTTAGGAGAGGGAAACAGCAGGCTTAAATTACAACAAAGACAAACTGAATTAGACTTAGGGAAACCTTCTTGAACTACTGGGAACTAGCGAATGCAACACATTGCCTAAGAAGCTGATTTTCACCCCATTTACACAGCTGAAGACCATAGCTTGGACAGATTCTGAAGAGCCAGCACGGATTTCATTTCTCAGTACTCTTTGCTCCCAGATTTTCCGATGCCTTGACGACCTGCGCTTCCCCCCAGCACACACGTGGATTCTCTTCTTATTCTCGCTATGGTTGGGCATGTCTAGGGCCTGACTGTCTCCAAGCTTTCCTCCTTGGAGAGGTGGGTATAAAGAAGAGTTTTTGAACTTTCTAGAGCCTTCCTAAGGCCTCTTCCACGTTCTAGCCCTTGAGCTTCTCAGTCCATCTGACTTCTCCTACTTGTAAAATGCTAAAATACAGCCTTCCGTGCACAGTCACAGTGCTGGCGTCAGAGCTGTAGCCATCAGCTGCAGTGCTCACGCGCAGCCTACAAAACACCTCCAAGGTGGCTACAGCCACGGCCAAGCCCATCACCGCTCTGACGGGTAAGAGATGCAGGCCCAAATAGGAGCCAAATCCAGAGGAGACCAGTTCAGGATTCCGATTTCCCATAACTGATTTCAATGATCAGCGAGATTTTTCTTCCCCCTTCCACCCTTCGGTATTACCCCACTGTGGACTAACTGTATTACTTAAGTGCAATAGTTAATTTAAACCACCATACAGTTGATTTCAATCCTATTTACCAGTGTTTTTAATTAAAACATAATAAACAGGAAATAGGAAACTGTATCACTGTCAAACCTAAAACTACTTTTTTTTTTTTTTTTTTTAATCAGTGGATACTTAAAATACAGCAATTGTCTTAATGCAGCTTAATTGCATCTTTACAAGGAGACAATTTGAGGAGAGACCTATTTTGTCCCATAGATTTACATAATATAACAAACAATGGAGTCCTGGATACCTGAAGTATTTTAAAGATTAAAATGACTGATAAATATGCCCTTTTCACTTGGATTGTCTTAATACCTTGATAGATTTTAACCTGCAAACTATTCAGCCAGATTAGTTCCCTAAAATGATAACGTTTCTGAGAAAAGGTGAATTCAAAACTGCAGAGGAAAAGTAAACAAGGAATAACAAGAAAAAAAGAAAACACGGAATTGGACTGACTTAATGCAAAATGACACAGAAAGGTTTCACTGAAACACATGCATGAGGGTCAGGTCAATATAGGGTCAAATACATCATGTCAAGTAACATATAGTATTCAAATAACCTAGTGTCCCAAGGCCAAAGCCACCTGGAGCTGAACACTCCTCTTCCCTGGTATCAATCCATGGATCCCAGCTGGGATGGCCTGACCCAAACACCAACCGCAGGGGCAGCTCTTGGCACTGGTTAATACATTTGGGCAGAACTAAGCCCAAAAGGTCACCCGCTCCATCCCAGCAAAACATGTCGGCTAACTCCCAAACTTTGGGAAGCTCCCAAAGTGGCTTCCGAACAGCTTAGCTGCAGAGCATTTGCTCAGGGAGACTTATATTTTGCATCAGATTTGGGCAAAGATACAGGTTTGCCTACACTGCCATGAAACCAAAGTCCTGGCCAGGCCAACTGGCTTTAAACACAGCTGCCAGGTCATTTTCCCCACTCTTTTCTCGAAGGAAAAGATATTAAAACAACAATAAAGCAGAGGCTGCTTCTCAGTCTATAAATTCATTGCTGGACCGAGGCCTATATTCCTTCTAGCCTAGGAAAAGGCTTTCTAGACTGACAACTGATTAGTATACAAGCATGATTATATGCAAATCTCCAATTTCTATTGACTTAATTGTGATCTGATGTAACATGTATAATTAACACATGCATTTAAAATAAATGTATATTTAATTAACATGCATATTTATAAAATGAATATTTATATTTAGCATATAATTTTGGGTGAATTTAGGTGGCACAAAATTGAGGGGTTATCACTGCTGATGAGAACTAGTCACAGCAAAACAGCTTTCCCACCTCAGGCTCTCCCAGGGGATTTCAGCCCCAATTTATCTCACCTCTGGCAGGCCAGCCTTGGGCCTTCTGTCAGCACAGCCCACACTGTGAGGCACTGCACATAAACACGAGCCAGGTAAATATCTTCATTAGGATCTGGGGGGCTTGGGGGTTCATCACGTTGTTTTTCATTTGTTTGTTTTCAAAAAATTATTTGGGTTAAAGACCACAGTTGTACAACAGGCTGAGCACAAATGAACGTGAAGACAAAGCATTTGCTAAACATTAGAGTGCCGAGAGTTGTTTTGTGTTTCTGTTACGGATACGGACTGCTATGAGATCCCATAAGCCCCGGAAGTTTATCTCCCTGAATTCCTCATCTGCAAAATGGGAAGCAAACATTCCTCATATTTCATAGTAATGCAAAGAAAAAAATACCTTAAATGCTCACGAAGGAACAACCAGTGCAAGGGCCCAGAGCACCAAGTCAGAAACGCTGCTTAGGAGACCCCAGCCAAGCAGCCTCTCTTCTCCGTGCTGTTCTCATGGACCACCAGGTTCCAGGTCTTGGTCTGTATCTCCAAGATAAAGCTGAAAATCCACCCTTTCCTCCCCAAGGACAACAGGATGGGACGCATTCCCCTCTTCCTTTCCCAGAGGAAAATGGAATATGGTACTGTAATGGTACTCTATCCCAGAGGATACTCTATTCTGATACTAACAGAATATTACAACGAGAAACACATTGTGCCTTCCATAAGCACAATGACAAGCATTTCACAGCTTAAATGGCCTAGTCCTGGGAAGACCAGATTTAGACAAAAAT
Organism: Nothocercus julius; assembly: GCA_013398735.1. Classification (NCBI taxonomy): domain Eukaryota; kingdom Metazoa; phylum Chordata; class Aves; order Tinamiformes; family Tinamidae; genus Nothocercus; species Nothocercus julius. The sequence continues at coordinate 2,127,043 of VZSV01000107.1, read as the reverse complement.
CAAAAGTTACAGGGCAGAGGAAAAAAAATAACTCAAACCACACATTGCTTCATGAGTAGGATGTGATCTTGCTTCTATTGCACCAGACCTATCAAATCACAGGTGTTGCAGTTAATCGCTTGGATTGCATATCTCCAGGCAGCCAAGGAATCAGTTTGCAAGAGCCTTTGCCCATTTCCTCTTTTGCTCCACTCCCCACGCCTTCCCAACACACTTTCCTTCTATTTTTCTATTTTTGCATCATAGTGGCATAGAGTATGCCACGTGTTATACAGTGAACAATGTTGCTTCGAGGCAAACTGTCTGAATATAAGAAAAATATTGTCACCATAAGAACAATTACATATTGAAGTAGATTGCCCATAGAAGTGGTGAAATCTCCTTTGCTAACTAGAGTTAGAAATCAACTTGATAGGACCCTGGATGACCTAATCTAAGGCCCAACTTTCAACAGGAGGTTGGACCATATGATCTCCAGAAGTCTCTTTCAACCTCTATTTTCCTATGATTTTGAGTCCATATTATCCCATAATGGTCCATTTCTGCTCTGGAGTTGCAGCACACCCAATTGAGTGCACAGAAGCAAAAAGGCGTTGACATTTTGGAGCTGAATACCACAGAAGAGGCAAAGCTTGAACTGACAGACATCTTCTGGTGATAGCAGTGACCAACTGAACATCATTCCTACCTTCTGCACAGCCCAGCTGCCTTCTGCTTCCTAGCACTGCACTGGTCTTGTGCTTTCCATAACAACATGATCTTTGAAGAGTCTTCTGGGAGAGGAAAAACCCACAACAAAGATTCACAGGTTGCACATCCCTCCAGCAAATTATCCTCTCTACCCCATGTAACACTAGAATAATGTTGGATTTCCAGAATATCACTGTTTACTAGTTTATATGCATCCCAGGAGGATGCTGGAAAACACCTACAAAGGCTTCAAAGGATCGTGGTGAGACATATCAGGTGGTGCTCTGCGCCAGGGAGGCTCTTCTAAAGTGGCTGGAGATTATGAGTTTTGCCTTGTGTACATCAGGCCTCTCAGAACATCTGTTGATCCAGCAGAACATTTATGTCGGTGATAGTCTAAAGTGTAAGACAGGTTATACAAGCATTGCAATGGCTATTCCTATAAACAGCTATATATATTCATACAAAATTATAGGTTATTAATTCCCATGCTTCATTTTCTAATTAATGAATCTTTCCCTCACTCTCAAAAAAAATGAATTGGTATATTATCTAACTTAAGGTCACTAATACTATCTAACGTTTTAGTTATAAGATTCCCTTTCACCTTGAGTCACTTGGCACCCTCTCCCAATACTGCACTGTTTTTAAGTGCAGGCCCAGGGTATTTGCCTGGATTCAGGCGGAGCGTCCAAAGGATAAACTGCCTCTAACGTACTATCTGACCTTGGATGGCCATATAAAAATATTTGGGGAGAGTGCATACACTGCTTCATTTCACTACAATATAACCCATGATTGGCTGGTGCTGCAGAGACTGATCTGCATTGCTTCCTGAGCACAGAAAATATCTTATGCATGGGGGCTTCACATAAGAAACTACACAACATGGTAATCTCATGCTTTGAAAACACAGTTAAAAATAAAAGGAAGGAAGAGAAAAGATGGCTGAGAAAGAGCCGTTTGGTTTCAGACGCTGCCCAGTGTTCAGTGCTAACGTGTGTGCTGGTAGCCTGTGAACCACTTTCCCTTCTCCCTTCCTCACTAGTATCCCTGCTGATAGCAAATACAGCAAGGACCTTCCCTCATTTGATGCTCACGAGAAGAAGCGGAAGTGACAAGTGACCCGGTAATGACTGAGGAGGCTCGCCTAATTAGACAAGACAGGAGATGGATGTTATTGGGCATTCCTTTAGTGAAGGAGTCACAGCTATGGTCTTCATTTGCACCTTCCTCTTCCAACACCTTCCAAAGCAACTGCTGAGGTCAACAGCCTAAAGAAGAGTTTACTGAGCTCTGACACTGACTCTGTAGCACCAGAGCTGAGCATAGTGATGTCCTACCGAACCCTTTTGACTTCTGTCCAGGTCCCAATATGTTGGTAAACGGCACATACTACGCAAAGTGCCATAGGTTTTCTGGGAATGAGTGGAAGAGCGTCTGCACTACAGAAAGATTAGAAGCACCATTACACTTGCTGCGAAAAACAAAACATCCAAACAAAACCTTGGACTAACAAAATGTGATGACTGCTAATTTTCAAACAACACATGAGAAACTCTTGTTGCAGAACCTGAAATCCAGAGGGTCAGCAAGTGGGAAGGAGTTCCTGAGCCACCAGCAGTATAAGGGGTGACCCAGAAGAGTGTTTGAACAGGTCAGCTCTGCCCTGGGAATCTCAAGGGCTGGCACGAGACTTTTCCAGGCATGTGCTCTCCCATATGTTAAGTACCAGAAAAAAAATAAAATAGATTCAGTACAAATGGTCAAATAGAACAAAGCAAATAAACAAAACACTGAAATATTTTATAATATAGTGGCAGGAGAAAAATGTGTTAGTGTTTTAAAAGGAGATGCAGACCATTTAAACTCCAGGGCCTGATCTTGCAACAGAGATGATGCAGACACACCGTAACATTGCTCTGGACACCAAAAGCAGCTAGCCCTCATAGCACGCTATACTTACTTATTCTTGTTTATTCAGTTATCCTCTCTCTTACTCTGTTGGCAGTATATCTTCTACACAGAGAAGCCAAATCCTTGCTACACAGGGGAAATTTTGAGGAGAGCATTTCTGGCAAGCCCAGGCTCCTTTTGGCCAACTCAGAGGTCAACAGAGCAGCCTTTCCCACACTGGAACGGGTCTCACAAGTTGCACCTAATTCTTTTGCCTGCCTTCTCTCTGGGGAGAGCACTGGCAGCAGCAAGACTCCATCAGCAGCAACTCAGGTGTGAGGAGAGCAGACGAAGAAGTAACGGTGTGTCTCGTGTGGCAATCAGTCCTTCATTTTGAGAAAAAAATAAGAGATATTTGGAATTTCAATCCCGAACTCGCAGGCCACTGGTTTGGAGGGGGCTGGCAGGCACCAGTCTACGTGAGACTCCACAGGACAGACTTTGCAACGTGCACAGCCACAGGGAAACCTCAGCCTTGCAGAAGTCAGCAGGCAAAATTCCCACTGGCTGCAACAAGGCTGGAGTGTCACCCAGCTTTTATTCCTAAACCAAAGGTTTATTGCATCAACTACTGCTGATTTTTTTTTTCCTGCCTTAAGTTGTATAGATGACCTTCGATACCAAACCATGTGGGCCTACAGATCTGAACTACTCCTGTTCATCTGATGAGAGTCACACTATTTAAGATAGGAAATCTGCTGAGAGAAACTGCCTCGGGCTTTACTCTGCTTCAGAAAACTCTACCAAAAATTGTGTGCCTCACAGTCTTCTTTGATCTTCCTTCTCCAGGGTCGCTGCAGGAACCAGACCATATATGTATTCATTGCCAGTGTTCAATATAAACTTAAGTATTGACCTTAATCTGCTGGGCTTCTGGAGGGGATGGATATGACCTTGTGTTTTGAAATATTTCAGACAACTGGGCAAAAGAATGTGTGCAAAAAGGCCTAAGGATCATTGATTCTCTGATGCTTACAGTATGAATAGGGTGTTTTTCCCATAAATACATCTTGTTTATGAGAACACTTTTTTTTTTTTTAAAAAAAGAAAAAGATCTTTCTTCTAATTTGATCTGAACAGTTGTTTTCTGGTACCAAGCTCCATGGCGGGGGTGCTTTCAGCCTATGGGTTGCTAAAATCTCCTAAACAACCTGGCCAATTCCATTTGCAGACTGAAAGTGGGGCTCAGCAGAAGCAGCAACACCCGAGGCTGGTGTTTGTCCAGGTGCCAGGCCCTCAAGGACCATTTTCTCCAACAATGACTCGTCTGTCCTTCTTATTGCTCTGTATCCAAAACTTCTGCTTGTTTTTTTTTTTTTTTCTTTTTCCAGAGAAATTGATGTCCCAACACAGTTGCAATCAATACCTGACATAGTATCAGATTCCTTGCAGTAAGAAGTACTAGCTTAATGTCTCATACATGCTTTCTCCACGAGGCCTATGGTAGCACACACTGCCTCAGCAAACCATCAATTTAAATGATTGGGAAAAAAACAACACATAATAAGTGACAGATTTTTCAAACCAGATAAAGATGGGAACCAGATTATCTGTCTGTGGGTGATAGATTGCAGCAATAATAAATTCACTTTAAGACACTGGATCAATTTTTAATCAAGCCAAGAATTATTATTGCAGAAAGATAAAATGACCCATGAGGAGATGCCTTAATTTTCCACCAATCAAATTATAGCCTTTCTAAATAAGATGTAATGAGATCCATGGAATATCCAGGTTACACAGCCTACCTAATTACCCATGTTCCCTGTCATGTTGTGATATAGTAGTGGTAAACTGACCTCTGAATTTACCAAGATGAAAAGGTAATTAGTTTTTCCACAAGGCTGTGGTGAAAACAACAGCAATGACACGTCACCTCCTTCCACCAAGTCACCATCTCAAAGGTGTTTGTTCTTAAAATATACAGGATATGACCTACTGGATAATAAACTACAGTCATTAAATGAAGCATTCGCCTGACAGAAAAACAACCACTATCTCCAAGTGGAGAATACAAGGTCTGAAGGTAAAGCAAATCAAGCCATATTCCACAGGAAACTTTATCAGCACGTTGGCTCATGAGATGGTAGAGTGGCTTCTAAATAAAGAAGTCACAGTTCCCCATGTAAAGGGAGCTTTCCTGACCCCTAGGCACAGTAAGTATAATCTTCTAATGTCTTAAACCACACAGACACATTTTATGCCACTTCCAGTGTGATGTCTTTGAAAAAACATTCCTGAAAGCATGTTGGGAACCTGAAGGTACACCAAGGTCAACCAGAGGATCTACCGGCCCAAAAGAGCTGGTAGTTATTTCAGACAGAAGACTGCAACTGTGTGTACCCAACAGGACAGTCTCTCAATCCTACCTGCAAAGGCTGGCGTGAAGAACTGCATTTTTGACAAGTTTGGGTGGCCCGACCCCTTCCAGAAAGGTACCGGTGAGGAGTAGGACTGAATTTTCCATGGCCACCTTGGGAAACAAGTCCCCGCTAAGATGATTTGTCCCTGTCTGCGTGCCCTTTCCTTTGGGCACCACAGCAGCTTAGACACACAATGACAGACATAATTGGCTCATGCAAAGAGAGTCATCATCAAATTAATGAACTACAACAATTCATTCCATCTGCTGCCTCCTTCTTGCTAATTTATTAATAACAATTACACAAAAAATGGCATGGATTATAAATTTCAATTTCTCCTCTTTACCTGAAAATTTAGTCTATGAGAGTCTTAAAAAATGATCTCATACGATTCCAAATAGATTTATGGCTTATTACTAGTAATGTGGCAGCACCCAATTGACCATAAAAGCTAACTCTTTTAAAGTAACTTAAATTACCCCTTCCGAGCAAATTGGGTATTTGGTTTACACAGCTTGCACTGCTTTTGTGACAAGTATCCCCTTCTGGTCACCAACCCATCGTATCCCTCCGCTTGGGTCTTCTTCAGTCTACCACCCAGCCTCATAGGCCAGCAGCAAACGCCTGCACAACTTTTCCAGCAATAGCAGAAGGGAAGAATCATCCCCACGCTAACAAAGGAGCCCAATTAGTGTGTAAAACTCTACTGAACTTGCTAGCCAGGGCAAGTTTGGACATAGAGTGAAATTCTGGCTCCTTATCAGCAGCGTTCAGTGTTCTCCAGGTCTGACCTGGAACGGGACATTTTGACATCACCATTTATCAAGTCTTTGACTTATCTTTCCAGTATATCCCCTACTATTAATTTAGTCCCACTCATGTAAAAAAAAAAAAAAAAAAAGTAATAAAAGCGTGCCACATAGAAATACCCCTTTTTTTTCTGCAAAGAAATAGCTGCGTCAGTTCAACGTGCCTGTGCACCAAGGTGAAGATCCTACGCACCAGGCAGATTGCACAGCTTTGATGGGACCAGTAGTTGGAGCAGAAAAAGTTAAAGGGAATTGTACATCGTAGACCCATTTGCAAACAGTACGGAAAGTTTGTTTTAAGTGGGATCACTGGGTATTACCTAATACATGATGAGGTAATGCTAAAACACTAAGAAAGCCTTCAACACTTTTTCCAGTAGAGATTACAGACGCTGTAAGGAGGAAGAGGGAGAAGAAAATTACCCTGAAGGAACTTAACAGTATTAGAGGGCTATCTAATGAAGATAGTTTGACTTTGCATCAGTGTTGCTCTTTAAGTGTTTTGATCAAAACACATCAGTAAATTAAATGCAAAGGCTATATGTTGATTAGAACAAAGGATACATTACATTACGATTAAAGTCTTGTTATAAAGTAACATATCCAACCACTAATTTCTAGTTCTGTAATATTTCCACCAATACTATTATCTCCGTTTAATTAGGACATAAAAGTAAGTAAAGTTAATTTAAAAGAAAATTTCCAACAGCATTCCATTTGATTTTCTAGTAAATTAACACTTTAAAACCTCTAATGGGCATCTTCAAAAGAAAATGTTATTAACAAAATATGTGATAATTAACATAATTAAAACTCTCCAAAGTATACTTTTTTTAATAGGAATTGTTCTGTTAAGAAACATGCAAAAGGAGTGAACCAAAAGTCCCACTCCTCCATAATGCAGACACGCGTTAGACAGCATAAACATGGGACAATTCTGCAGGGATACCCACTGACCTAGAAATTGTTAGCATTAGCTCATAACAAGATTAATTTTTGTGGAACTGGATTAAGTTTTACACATTCCCTTTCCCTCAAAGGAGCTCAGTGTGCAAGTGGTCTAATATCTTGAATTATGCAGTTATTAAAGGGCATTCTTCTTTTCTCACCGCAGCGCCCGACTGAAGACGCTCCAGATTATCAACAGTTCTGATCTGGAGCTTTGAGAAGAGCAGGGATTTTGGTCATCCCCTGGCTGGGGGATACACCTTCCACCTGGGGAAACCACCACACCTTCCACAGGACCAGCCTGATGACCCAGCAGAGACCTTTCCTACCCCTGAGCTCCACTGCAGTTCATTGGGATAAAAACGCTAAAATGTTTAGCTACTTAGCCAAACTGTTCACATCTTTCAAGCCTACCCAGAGAGCCTGATATCTCACAAGACAGCCTGGATTTCCTGCTCCCAATCAGCCCAGAATTACCTCATGAGCAGCCTCTCTCATAAGTTTAGACAGGATGCAGCAACATCCTTTCCTACGCTCAGCTCCCCACCAGGTGCACCAGCCCTGCTGATAACGGGGAATAAAGGCAACATTCTTCATCCCTGGCTTTCTCCCACATGGAGAATAAATTGCCCCACCAACTTCTGCTCTTGCACTCCCACATCCCTGTACCTGAGCCTGGTTTCCACTTGACCCAACCACTCCTGAAGATGCTGGAGACCAGACCCTCTCCGGTGCCTCGGGCAGGGATGGAGCTTGAGCCAGACCCCAAGGGCAGAGGGTTAGTCCCTATTTCACTAAAACTTCCCTAGTCCCAGCTAATAGATACTACTACCTGAATCAGGCGTGGATTTACCAAATAAGTCATGACACTAGTACTGTAACCTTGTAATATGGCAAATATTTGCCACTGTCTGCCGTAAATTCAAAGCATCTTTTTTTTTTTTTTTTTTTTGATGAAAGCAAAGCAGCATACCCCACCATAAGCTCTCCTGACATCGTTACTACGATATTCTATGATAAAGAAAAGCACACAGATTGGGTTATCAAAATAAATCAGCAAGGCTTAACAATTATTTTAATTATCATTAGAAGTGCTTTAGCATTCTTAGCTTTTTCTGTCTTTGCCTTACAGAAATATTTTATTCACCATGGACAGCAAGTTTAGATATTCGTAGAGCAGAAAAAGCTTTAAGGATTTTGAAATAAGAACAGCTCAGTACTTCTACCAACCTGGGCTAATTTTTTTTCAAAATAACTCAGAACTCACTATCTCTACTCTTCCCAAAATCTATACAGCTTCTACGATCCCTTCAATAGGCAGAAGCCAAAATGATTTATAAAAATTCCAGCTGTAGCTATCAATGCTGTGTTTATCCCCGCATTATCCAAGGAACTATCACTCTAGTACTAAGGATAAGAGCTTCTCTCTGTCCACCCGCTAACAGCGCTTTGGTTGATTGTGGGAAAGCCAGCAAATTTTGCCTTTTTGCTCTGTGGATGGACAAATTCCCGGGCATTTTTATCTCTTGTGGAAGGGGTTCAGTTACAGCCAACTGGCCTTCATCCAGGTACTGATCTTTCCCAGGCAATGCGGGAAGCTGCAGAGAGAGCTGATTGCCTCTGGTTTAACGCCGAGGTGCAATGCAGGGCTGCTGGAGTCCCAGTTGTCGCACAAACTCCCCCAGCTGTTTAAGAAAGATGCTGAGCAAGATGAGTGGAGAAAAAAATGAAAAGCAGTGCTGGGAAGAGCCACAGAGGAACAACTGTTCCAGATGGTTTTTTCCCCTCTAAGGAATGAGAGGGGAAAAAAAAAAAGCACCATCTCAAAATTTCTGCAACTTTTTACAATCCTAGTAAAAAGGCATCAAAAACAGTGCTGGTAGTAACAGCAGGAGCTCACGCAGCCAAAAGAACATAAATGATACACCCAGTGTGCAAGAGAAGACTGGACCACTCATCAGCACAGCCTCATTTTCATTCAAGATCACCTGCAATAGCCAAGCCAGAGGTGCTTCTTTGCTAGCTTTTTACTTAAGACAGACAAAAGCCATGCACAATTTTTCAAAGAGTGGGCTACATTGATGCATGGGAATTTCATCCTTAAGGAGAAAAATTGTTTAATGCCTTAAGGCAGACACAGATCCAGAAAGAACATCGTGGTCATAATAAAGCTGCTTTAGAGACTAAAGTTCTTCGTGACTGGTAACCACCTTCCAGTTTTCAGACTATGCTTATTATTGTCTGTTCACCTTTCCCTGGGCTTTTAAATCTGTATTTTATTTTTTTCCAGGTTTGTTTTATGGTAGTGGTTTTGTTCCTCTCAACTTTCTACACAGCATTTTTACACTTTCCATTCCCTATTTTAGTGCGATTTTATTCCCTTTCTGTCTTGGTTTCACTAAGCTAAAAGTCTATACTCCCGCGGGAGACATTCCCATCCTGGAAACCCTTCTCCACGTCCATTTTCTTGAATGGGTTAGCTGGAATGGGCATATGGTACCCTGCAGAGGGCAGATCTCTTGTCTTTCACCTGGAAACATCCTTTTCAGAGATACTTCACATTTCTCAATTATTCCATGGCAAATATTACATTACAATCTCTCTCCTACTTAACTGCTACTAAAACATGTGTTTACAATGCAGGTAAGATTCACATTTACCATTATTATATATAATTTCTTTCGTCCCCCCCCTTCTTTCTCAAGGTTATCCTAATTTTCCCATGGGAGATTAAAGGCCTCCTTTGTATCACCACTACATCTCATTTTTCCCATGCTCCAATTTTCATGCCAACATCATTAAAGAAAATTCCTAAATAATTCCTGCCCCGAAACTCATTCATAAGGACTTCCTCTAATAACTTGTTTTGAGTACACTAGTACCTCTCTCAGTGTAACTGTTGACTTTTACCAGTTCCTACCCAAATTACAGTTCTAGTAGTCTCCTAAAAGTTCGAATTAAAACTGCCCTGTGTAACACAACAGACACCTTTGAGGATCAGGTATTGCAGATCTAACCCATGTCTTTCATTTGTAAAATCAGTTAACTTCTAAAGAGAAACAGATTAGAATAGTATTACATGAATTAGTTTTGGTTCATTTGTATTTCTTTTTATCCTATCTTACATTTAAATCTTTTCTTTGCTAGTAAGCATCAAGAGCCAAAGCTTTGGAAAACTTCCTGTACAGAAAGACAAACACTGAACTGCAATATTTTCTCTTCCAAATTTCATCTGTCCCTAAAGCTCAAACTTCTTCAAACTATTTTCATTACATTGTTATCTTTAGATATTTAATTAATTTGCAGCGAAGTCCCCAGTATTTTCATTCCTCAGCATCCTGCTCAGTGCGGCCCCAGAGTAAAGAATACATAAAGAAGACACTCAGAAGCTAGAGATCTTACCATATTTAACAAGAAGCATCTCTGACAGTAATTGGAGTTCTGTATCAAGGTAAATAAATGGTAAGATCATAAGGACATACTCTAGTGGCCATAAGCATCCTGCAAACACTAACATCAGAGAGCGAATTTAACATACAGCCTCAGTGGATATGAATTTTCTATAAACAAACAATCTGAAGAAAGACTCACTTTTGTCATCTGTTATTCCCATCAAAGAAAAAATGAATATTCTGTTTCATATGTTTCCTAGCAGGCAGCTTCATTATTTACCACTAGCCTTTTTGTTCTCGTCATGTGCATAATCCTGCAGTATCCTCAATGACAATGGCTTAACTTTCTTTCCTCACTACGGGCATTCAAGGCAAATTACACAAATTATTCAACATGTTAGGATGCTGGTCTTCACAAGGGCAACCACAAAGCTGTGTTCCTCAGACTGCACAAAACAGCTCATTCCTATCAAGATACAAAGCACCCAGCTGCACAGTATTTATCCCCACATGTACAGGGCTCAGAGGAGAGAGCCAGACAAGGACAAGGAGGGTCACAGTGGCACACAGAGCCTGTCAAGACCATTTGGGGAACCTTGGCCAAGGCATTTACCGTCTTCAAAGAGTGGCCATCCCTCGATGAGATGGAGGTGGCAGCACTTCCTCCCTGCAAATAAACTGTAAAAAACCTAAGCTGAGAAGGGTGAAATCTCTAGAGGATGAGCTAAGTGCCTTTAGCCACCCAGGGCAAGTTAGCTGAGCAGTCTGAGCACTGTGATTAAAGAGTTAAGTTCAGAGCAGAAGAGAAAGCAAAGGATAGCAGGAAGGGTTCTACACCCTAGAAATCAGTGGCTTCAGTAGGTACAGGGTAGGCTCTACATGCTAAAGAAAGAAATACTTACTCTGACTGAAATAGAAAGCAAATGCCATGGCTTTGAAATAAAAGAGGGGAGAAAAAAAGAAAAAGAAAAAGAATAGGCTCAGGAAGGTTTATAAATCCTCTTAGGCAGCCTCTCAATACTCCTTTTCCTGTAACTCTGGAGCAGGCTTTAGCAAACAATAATTTCAGGAAGCCGGGTCCAGCACCATGATGATGGCCATTTTTGGCTTCATCCTGATTAGAACAGCAGTCAAGCTTGATGGGGTTAACCCAGCAGGTCCAAGCAAAAGCAGATAGTGTTGTTGCAGTGCCCCTGCTTAGGAACAACCCTAGCTTGCTTTAAGATTGAGTTACAGCTTAGCTGGATATTTTAAGAAGTTAAAATAGATTTGCAGGGACTCTAAGAAAGTGGCTACGCTTAGGTCAGGGTTGAAGACTCAGGGGACTCTCCTTGTCTAGATGAAGCCACCCCAGACTGACGGCTGGCCCTTGTAGCCTCCAGCTCTTCCCAGGAGGGCAGGCATTTCTATTTATTAACTTAACATTTAAGAAGTGCACGATGGAGAAACCGGGCGGGGAGGAACCGAGTTATTGAAAATGCTAAAGTCCTGCCAAGTTGTCCATGCTGCACAGCGCCCTACTATACCAGTCATGCCTACAACTTGCTGCCATCTGCAGCTGATGAGGCAGGAAGGGGGGTGCGACTTCCACTTTGCTGCTCAGCTGTGGTCATTTGTTGACTCACATACTCTCTCTCAGCTCTCCCTCATGGATTTGCTGCACGGCACTGGACACTGAGGTCCCCTCCCTCCGACGTGGGGCAGAAACCCTCTCCCTTGATACCCCTCTGCATCAGCGTGACCAGCGAGCCCTGCTCCTAATCATCAGTATGGGGGAGAGCAGAACTGCACCAGAAAAAGCTGGAGTCTCTGAATGCTGGTGTACCCAGAGTGAAACATAAGCATCAGAAATCCACTTTTGCAAATACTGCAGTAGTTCTAAGAAGGTGACAAACACCTCTGCTCAGATAGCCTGTTGCTTATATTTGGGGTCACATCACCACCATTATCAGTGATCTCCAAGGGCTTTCCATACAACAGCACTAGAGAAGCCAGCGGTGAACATCTCTGCATCTCGTGTGTGACAGGAGAGCACCAGATGCACATTTTAGAAAGCAGAGCATGTATCAGCCTCCTCCTAGAACGCTGTCAGGAGATTTGATTAACGACAATGTGCTGGAAATCCTAAGCAAAGAACACGACCCCTCACAACTGTTCCACCCAGATCAAAGCCATGTGGCCACAGATAGCCAGCACCAAATGCAGTTTCTGAAGCCCGCTTGCCACCCCAAGGGTTTCAAATCAAAGAGGTTTCAGGCTAACAGGAGGATTGAGAGTCATGTTGTCACAGGTCCTGAAGCTTAAGAGCAAAAAGATTCACTTCAGATTGCGATGATTTGAAAAATTCTAACCTAAAATAAACACCTGAATTACCTCGGATAGAAAGAAGAACAGACTTTGCACTCCCGCACCAAGGCCCACAGGCCAATGGACTAATGCAATAAAGCAAAAGGTTACAGTAAGAGTCTCAATACAATTAAAAACATAAAACTATTGATGATCTGTTTCGGATGAAGACGCTGATGAAAATAAAGCACTAAATTTTCCCACACATTGAAGATCTTAGTCATGTATAGTGTGTGTGATTTTACCCATATGTGTATGCACACATACACACCCAAACTACATAGAGATCCATTTAAAGTCACTAAAATACGAACCACCAAATTTTCATTTACTCATGCCATGGAATGATACTAATTTCTACACCAGGAGGTTTATTTATGAAGTAGCTTAATATAGATACCTGTCTAGTGGAAGAAAATACTTGCCACACAGTCTGTGCTATGTTTTGGAGGGGAACAGCCCCAAACCAGATGGGCTTTGGAATAAACAATGCAGTGAAAATACCCACCCTCCCCTCCATGCTCAGACCTGTAGTCTGTGCTTCAGTTTTCTTGGAAAAACCCAGCACAGAGGAGGAGAGCCCAGGGTCACAGGGCCAGGCTTCCGATCGCTGTCACGCCAGCCCAGCAAGCAACAGGCTGGTTGTTGAATCCCAGATTGTGGATTCCAGCTCATTCCTCCTGAAGGCACACTGGATCCCATCAGGAAGCAGCCCTCCGTTGGAGAGGCTGCCTGGGAGTGGTAAAGGACACATTTTCCTTGGGGTCAGGACCATACACAACATACACAAACAATTCCAGTGGGGAAGGAAGACCAGGACAAGACAGAAGAATAAAATTAACTCCAGCCATAGGGCAGAAAGAGAAGGAAGATGACTAAACAGAGTTCATGACATACTACTGAGAAATGCCATTTGCCCCCATCTCAGCAGACTTCAGTAAGGTCAACAACTCAGCTGGTCACTTCCTGCTAGGTTTATTACCTTATTCTGGCAATGAGCTTGCCTTAAGGTCTAGGAAGTTAGTAAGGTTATCCCCGAAACCTTGTTATCCTCTCACAAGTCCTACAACAAACCCTCTTTTGCTGCTATAACAAAAAGACATGGAGAAACTTCCCTATGACAAGACATAGGGAGAGTCTATCTTGCCATTCTTTTTGCATTTGGAATACATTTCTCTGAAATCTAAGCCAGTAAAAGTTCATCTGTTGTTGCATAAAATAACATCTGAAAGGACGGATTCATAAAGAGGTTTTAGACGAAATTTTGATTTAGGAAGATACCTACTGTTGAGGTAAAACAGAGAGAGACATATATGTTTTTATTATCAGCCACAGGTAAAGCATTTCGAAGCTCTCCATAACTCTGCTAACTCATTGTCGTATCCTTTTGTGTCCATAAATGGGTGATGAGCAAACATGACAGGCCTTTCATCTCTTCCACTGCTTTGGACCAGCATCAAGAGGGTCGCAAACTAGACCACGATCACACAAGTTATGAAGCAGGTTGGGGTCTGCCATGGAAGGTCCTGTTCCAAAGGACTATCCCCTGCAGTCCACATTGTAACCGACTTTCAATTATTAACATTAATGATTTGTATGACAGTAAGACTGAGACCAGATGGAGGACACTGGGGCCAGACACCCATTGTACAAAAAAATGGCCTGCAACTGAAATAACAGAGCAAAGGAACTGCAGATGGAGAACCACATACACCATGGAGATAACGAAGCGACTCATTAGAGAGGAACTAATAAGAACTAAACCCAGATTTCTCACATCTCAGTCCATTCCCTGAACCACAGCTGATCATTTCCCACGCCGCCCTGGAAGACCCACACTAAGTTCTTACGAGGTTGCTGCTTTCCGGCCCCATCACACGAGGCCTCGCGTCCCTTCATGTCCCTTCACCTCAGCAGACTGCAGCACAAGCTCTTTCCTTGGCCTCGGAAGCCTTGTGTGGACAGATATCTGTTATCCTTTCAAGGAAAGGGGACCCTACAGTCCACCCATTTTTTACTCCCCACACTGCTACAGACACCCTGACGTCCCATGAGCAGAGAAACGCTCCTTCCCTACTTCACAGCCGCTCGGGGGGAACAGCCGTCCAAGCAAGCAGGACACACTCATCCATAAGGGCTGCAAAAGCCACGTGCCTCCATCTACAGACTTGGGCAAAATCATTCCCATCCATACAAATTCCCGGGCCTCCACTGAGTTACAGGCTTTGGTCAAAGTCATCCCAGGAGCTCCAGAAACACCTTCCTTAATGGGCTTGTCTTCCTCCCTGATGCACCCAGTCCCTCTCCATCCTTCCCTTTAGGCAGCCCCCTTCTTTCTTAGCCATTCTTACAGTCACATCGACCTCTTACCAAACCCCACCCGTCCGTTCCTCCTTCCTGCCCACGATCCCTCTGCAAGTCCCTCCACAATTCCCGTCAGCTCTCCCGCAACCTTTGAAGCTCCAAGGGCATCACAAGCACTCAAGGCCTTCGCTCCGATCCCGGGCAAGTTTCACAGCTCCCAACACCTCGGCTCGGCACGCTCAGCTGCACTGCCTTCCCCTGCCTTCGGCTCGCACCGCGTCCGCGAGGGACCCCCCCTGCACGAGAGCCAGGGCTCCCGCTCAGGGGGCTGCGTTAGCCATACGCTGCCAGGCCGATACGTTTTGCTCCAAGTGCAGGATTCAGCCTCACTCTGCAACTTCAGTCCCAGCCAGAATTAACAAGGTGCACAGGGACACCTCCTCCCTTCTCACCTTTGATTATCACACCTATATTATATGTGTTTATGCAGCTTTTTTTTTTTTTTTTTTTGATACCAACTGCAATATAATGCAGCCCAATAACACTGCAGTATATTATTTTTCACTATTTGTTTTCAGGCTGGAAAAATGCCATAAAAACTGTGAAGAAAATTGAGAACAGATCTCCTCAGCTGGTGTAAATTTAGATACCTCCACTGATTTTGGTGGAGTTATGCCAATTTCAACAAAATGAAGATTCAACCCTTAAAATATCAAGTCACATGTTTCACACATCTTCCATATTGCCAGTAAATTATTTAACATGATTTTATTTCATTAAGGCTTTGAAAATAAGATATTTTTGTATGGAAGGAAATTAACAGAGATTTTATTAACCTTGAACAAAATTCCTTGCAATCTTGGACACTGGTGCAATTAGAGATTAGAGTGGAAAAACAATATGGTCCCATTGAGGAATCTGTTCCACCAACCTGAGTTTTTAGGTTTAAAAACCTAAAAAGGGGGCACACGAGGTCACATGCTAGGACTTCCATACTAACCTTATTACTCTGCACTGATTCCCTGTGTCTTTTTAAATGCAACATGACAAAGATCATTGTAATCTACATTCAATGAAACATCTCATCTCCTGTGTATTCTTGTTGATCATATCTTATCATTTTTAAGAGTATATTGCGCTTTTGAAATGGCAGAACCTCCTTTGCTTGATTTTCTTATGTGCTCTGCGAGTCTGCTTTGCTTGTGACTAGAGTCAAACTATCAGGGGCTTCTTGATCCACAAAACAGCTGTCCAGCAGCAAAATTTAGGCAACACAATGCTCCTTGCACTGCTTTCTTTGTAAGCATCAGACTGCTGGGGTTGGTGCTTTGCTGCATTTATTTTCCTCAACAGAAATTCATTTGGAGATCAGTAAGCAAAGAACTAATAAAGTGAATAACTTCTTTAAAAAGGACAGGGGGAAAACTACTGAAGGAATAAACTTGTAGAGAACCTGACAAAAAATGACAAGAATTGCAGGCAAGTTGAACAACCTACTCAGGAGGTAGCATTTCTGAGTGTACATATACCCATATAAGTACATACATACAAATATACAAAATCTGCAGGTACTCAAAGTATTATCACAGTACCCCCAACTCAAGCCAGGCTTTTGTCAAGTGCTTTTCTGAACAGGGGCTGATCAAAGATGTCCGTGAGCCTCTCCCGAAGCAACTTTAAAACCACAGATATTGCAACTCTTTGGTTTGCTACCACTGCTGCTTTTACATATACAGTCATTTTATTCGGTTGCTTGTTTCAGGACTGTTATCAGTATTTCCCTAAAGTCTGGAAAACAGGAACAGATGCTGCAATTCCCTAGTGTACTTTGCACATCAGAATTTACCCTAGTGAATTTGCTAAACCAGGATCGAGGGCTTTGACAAGTGTTAGTTAATGCTGCGGTCAGGGGAGATGACGTTGGAAACGTCACCCTGAGAGGGGGCCAGATTCCAAGAGGACCAGACAGCACTGCGTTTTTCAGCCCAAACTCTCCATACCCACCAGATAGCACCAGAGCACATCTGTTGAGTGAAACAGCTGTGGTGGTACCGTTCATTTCATTTCCTAAGGTATCAGCTTGGCACCCCAAAAACAAGAACCAAAAGGCACCTAGAGCCTTTTCTGAACTTTCTCAAGTCTCTTCCTCCTTTCTGAGTTTTCACTAGCTCTCCCAGTAAAGGTCTGACTCACTCTTCCCCCCTCACTTTCTCTGTGCCCCTCGGCCTCCCGCAGACAGCTACGACTTATCCATCACTTTGTGGACAGGAAGGTCCCAGATGCGCTGTTCCATCCTGCAGTCTGCAAACTCAAAAGTTTCTATTAAAGTCAACATCACAGCAAACCTCTCTACATTATGTTTACTTAGTCAAAGATCATAGAGACCTAACTGGCCGAATCTTTCAGCACCCAATGCAGTATTATGGTCTGGCCTCCAAAACACTCTTGTTTTGCTTAGTAGAGTGCAAAAAACCAGGGAGAGTGCTCAGCAAGTGCTACTCACTGCAGCCTTGGCTCTTTCCTGCTAAGTTAAACCCACCTTTTTTATGTGTTTTTTGTCTTCCGTTTTTTATGCTTACATAAAAGTCACAGTCAGTTTCCCACAAGTTTCCTAAGCTTCTCCCTAAAAGGGTAAAAAATTTAAAGTCTTGCGCTTTCTTTAAAGGAAAGGGACTATCCAAAAATCAGACTTGATTCCAGCAACTGAGGCTTTATGGAAAAAACATCAAACAAATTTTGCCGCCCTTTCCATTGTTAACCAAATAAAACCAGCCTAAAAATTGATTTTAGCAGTACCATTAGGACCTTAACAGTAGCATCAAAACAGCAGGAACTGCCTTCTTCCCTACCTACGAATAAAGAGGAACTAAGGACCACTGAAACAAAATCCTTCACCTCAGGAAAGAGCCATAGACTTTTGTCACTGTTTGGGAAAGGAGAAAAATTCAGCAAGAACAAAGTGTCCGCTAATGTGGATTCTGACATTTGCCAAGCACTTGGGATCAGGTGGTCGAGATGAAGCTCAGATTAGAGTAGTTAAACATAAATTTCACTCTATGTCATCATTCCAGGCTTTGGGGAACAACAAGAAACAAGACAATGTTTTAAGGGCAAACACAAAAACATATTCTACAACTCTGAACTATGAGTCCTGAGGGCAAAGGTAAGAGTTAAAGAAACATAAAGGTATATACTCTTTGCAATATTCACTAAGACTCTGTAGCTGCCAATTCCTGCACTGCCTCAGAGGTCCCAAGTTCTCCCAGCAAGAGCCTTTTCGACTACGGGTCCAGTCCCCCTCCTGGCAGCCACGGTGGGAGCAGGAGCCGTCTCCAGAGCCCCTTCCCGCCCCTCTCTGAAACCGTCAGGCAGCTCCTTCTGGGGGACCCATGCAGGTGTTGCCAAGAGCTGGAGTGTTGGGTCCCTCCAGCCCAACGGACCCAGGGACAGGAAAGGAAAGGATGAACTTGGAGGACAGCTGGACAGGAAGGGTCTTCCCTACCCTGGAGCAAACCCATCCCGTGCTTCTGCTCTTGCAAGGGGCCCTTCCTTGGAGCACACTATGGTACTGCCATCTCACAGCCCTGTAAAACAGGGAGAAAAACAGGCCACCTTTTGTTTCTTCGTTTTTTTTTTCTTTTTCCGATGAGCAGCGGATACTACAAAGCCTTCTTCCTCCCCAACGCACACACCTGACCTTTTCAAAAAGGCTTCTAAAGATCCAGCGCACAACTTGGACATGCAAAATTATTAATTATAATGAATGCAGAGCCTGCCCGGAGATTCTCAACCTCAAATCCTTTCTAGATTGCAAGCAGACACAAAGCCTGTAAACATTTAAACCTTCACATCCAGGTCGTCACTCAGGGGGCTCTTGAAGGTTGTTCCCAAGGTAGGGTTTTTTCTTTTTTTTGGTAAGAACACCTTGTGTCAGAAATACAAAATTAAATATTGGTAACTTCCATTTGTGAGTTGATTACAGCTAATGGACTCATGGTAATCACAGAATTTTTTTCCCTTCTTTTTTGATTCATATTACCCAATTATGGAATGTAGCAGCACAAAACACAGCCTTTATTCCTTATTTCATTCAACATAGCAAGTATCCTGAGGAGCCCTTACTGGCGATCTGATTTCTCACCAAGGAGCATTTGCAAGGTGAAAGACGGATATTCTGTGAAATATTTTACTTCTCGTCAGCTCTGTGCTCTTCTATCGCGGGCCGAGACACCCTCTGAGAGAGGAGTTGAGTCTTGAGCAGCTTGCAAAGGCGAGACCACACTGCTCCCGTGTGGCTTCAGCGGCAACCGCCGCGGCCCGCGGGCCAGCGCCGCTCCCCCCTTGCAGGGGTTCAAGGCTTCGTATGTTTCTTGACACTTCCCACTTAAAAAAGACAGTGGAAAATTTCAAGCAGATTTTTTTCCTGTGCCTATAGCATCAGCGCCTACACAAAGCTCGCGCAGGGGCTAAGGATCCCCACTAGCCATAGCCTGTGCCGGAGCCACCGACGGCTACCCAAGAGTCAGGGTCACCCCTGGAGAAAGGGCTGCCTGGATCAGGTGCTCAGTTTGCCAAGTATTTAACCCATAATTCGCATCTACATCCACTGAGGCAACAGTATTATGAAAGGTATTGTGGAATCACAACCATTAACGCCAACTGCAATAATTTTCCTGTTGCACAAGTAATTGCATGCTGGGTAGAATTGTTCTGGGAGGGTGTGTTAAGACCAGCAGCACTTGCTGCAAATAGCTGGCTTCTGACTCCTTGGAGTTTGGGGCATTTACATTAATTCACTCATTCACTGGATTCTTCTCAGCATGATCTAAAGCGTTCTCTCTTATTTCCACCTCAGCGAAAGACAGAGAAATTAAATTCCTTTTAGTCAAATCTGTAAAGAAGTGGAAAAAGTAGCAATTGTTCATCAGATTAAAACTTTTTTTTTTTTTTTTTTTTTTTTTTTTTTTTTTTTTTTTTTTTTTTTTTACACTTTATCTATTATATCAGAAAGTCCTTCAATTCTTAAAATCAAGCTCAAAAAACTATTGGCCTGAATCTGGGGATATCCAGACTGGAGAAGGGCATTAAAGAGAACCCCAAAAAGAAATAATTCCATATAGACCCAAGCTTTAGAGGGGAGAGAGAGAGAAAAAAAAAAAAAAAAACACTCATACAAAACTCCTGAAGGTAACTGTCTTCTATGGAAAACCCAGCAGACCAACAGCACACACAGAGTGGCACAGCAGAAATTCCCATCGGGCAGCAGCAGGAAGAGCTATGCCAAGGTCTGCGACTGTATCATCACCCTAGAGTGCTTGGGAGCCTCATTTCAATCAAAACCAAAAACGGTGTTCCTCACTCGGACAGGAAAGCGGCATCTCGGGACTCAGCGAGAGGATCCGTCGCCAAGCTGCAGTTTACTCCTAACGCAGAGCGGGTCTTAAACACCCACACGCAGAGGACAAGAGCATAATGGGCCCAGGCTTAAAAGTTCAAACGGTTCATAGGTCCCCAGAAGGCTTGAATGGCTCTGAAGGAGACGTTATGGTGCATCAAGCAAATCCTCCTTAGCTCACACAATTATTGACCCGAGACATCACAATTATTCCTCCAGAGCCATTAAGGGTCAAATGTGCTAATCCCATTGCCGCTCCGGATTAGGTGTTACCCCCTGCGGCGAGCAGGATAAGGAAGGCAGCATGCGGGACAGGGACGTCACCCCTTCTCCCAGGGCCAAGCGATACCCCTGCTTGCACCCATGTCTGCTTCCCTCTGTCCCTGACATCCTTAGGGATCCGCTCGATCCAAACACCGGAGCCATTTGCCCAGAAGCAGCCCAGACCCCATGCGACTCCCAGCTGCCGCCTTCTGCACTGTCCCAATGGAGCTCAGCAACGTTGGGAATCATGGAATGAGAAGATGGTGGAGCTTTATGTAAAAACAGCACGCACCACAAGGATGAGAATCACCCGTTTACTGCAACCTCTCTCATTACAAGGACGACCCTGCAGTTCCTGCTCTGCGCGCTACTTGGAAGCCATGTAATTGCTTGTCCCATGACGATGCTATTTATGTTGCCTCCACTCACACTGTACATTACTCTCTGTCCTGTAGGATATAGATATATATGCTAATTTATTATTAATATGATAACACAGGGCCTCATTTTCTTGCAGTTAATACCAAATTGGTAACAGCTGCAATGCAGCTTCTATTAAAATGGTTTTCAGTAGCAGAAAGCTTCTGGGGAATGGAGGAAGAAAATAAAAATGAATCCCCATTTGGGACTTTAATTGGTCTCCAAAATGTCATCAAAATATTGCCAAAATAATGCATTTTTGCAAAGTTTGTGAAACTCATCAGTGATGTTTGGGTTATCCCCTTGGGGGAAGAAAGCCGATTTTGGCTACACGCACCCCTCACACTGCACACGAGCGTCGTAGCTTCCCCTGCAGAACATCTCGGGGACTGTGGGGGAGAGGGAAGGCAAGTGAAGAGAGAAATACAAGATGACAATTTTAGCACATGCCAGACATTTTTACACTTGCTTTTCCATTAGAGATGTGCAAAACTTCAGGCACTATACACTGCAGGCTCATAAGCAGGATTTCTTACCTGAGAAGGCGAAGTTTACAGTGCCACTAAAGTACTGCACAGCTCCTAAATACTCCAAGTAGAGAAACTGAATTCTCTGCTTTCAGTCTTTTCTTGTCAAGGCAATGAAGCCTAGTTTCAGCAAAGCACTTAAATACATGCTTAAAGTTAAACACTAGAATTATGTCAACTAACACGTACAGAAGTCAGTAGATTCGAGCTAGGCATCTCTATCTTTTCCTTTTCCTTTTTTTGGAATACCAATGACCTGACTGACACCAGATGTGAAACATGGGCTCATACTAACATAGGAGGCTTTTACTCTTTCCTCCAAGCCACAAATCCACAACGTTGCCAGAACAAGTTGGGGGCAAGCAACGAGATTTTTCCACTCACTTGTTTAAGAATAACAAATTCACAAAGTAATTTTTTTTTTTTTTTTTTTTTTTTTGCTCTTCTGTGATGGGAGGAAAATTTTTGCTATGCTTTACCTTGAATTCAGTAAGGACTGAGTCTGGGGAGAGGTGACTTTTTTTATATATATACTTGGCCAAATGTTTTCAAATTTGTGCCAATTTTAAAAACACAGATTTGTTCTTCACAGTGATTATGAATGCTGAGACAACCACATCCTGCATTCTCATCTACTCATGAGTATAGCTAGGATTTCCAGCCCAAAATTTCCTTCAAAACCTGTTTAAGACAATAACATCTTTCACATGCAACCCAAAGTGAAGATAGGTAGGTACAGCTTATTGTGATGACCTTTACTTGCAATAAATGTTTTCAGTTTATCCTAAATGTCAAAAACAAGAATTCACAGCTCTATATTCAAAGGCTATCTCTCCTATCACTATTCACAGCTTATTATGAATATCAGTCCCATGAACATGCTATGGAAGTGTTCTGTAAAAATGGAGACTAAGGACCTAGTTTGCTTCCATCGACAAGAAGGAAGAGTCACACTTTATAAAAAGGGGAAGAGCAAAATTTAGCGCAGAACTTCAGTAGCAGTTTTAGCTGTAAGGAAATACAAAGGCAAAGGAACCTTCAGACTAAGGAAAGCCTCAGGAGAAGCTTTTATTTACAAAAGAGCCACAAAGAAGAAAACAGTTTACTCAAGTAATCTCTGCATAAAGAGATTTTCTACATGACCATAGCTGAAACAGCAGCTTCTCACCCCTTCTGCAGATCAGCCCAAGTGGTTTTAAACCCCAGTTTCTTCCAGAGAACAGAGATTTCCACTTCTCCAAGGTCTGAGGGGCACTAAGCAGATGCTGCACTGACAAGCTCTGAATTGTCTATAAAACTTCTGTGAAAGGCACCAAAAATCAAAGTCTGTCATCATTCACCCTTCCATCCTGATTGCCAATATTTCACTATTTTCAAAATAACTACTCCCTACAGCTACACTTATTTCGATTTAGTACTAGATATTTAAATCTAAGCAAAAAAAAAATTTCCAAATGTTAAGTCATTTCCAGATAGTTTTAACTTGTGGATTCTTAGTGAACTTTGCACACTATTAGAGATGTTAAGTGCCTAGACTAGATCTAAAACATCAAAGCTAGTTGCTCTCTGCACATAGAACCACTTGGCTTGTAGGTACCACACACAGTCCCCCATCCTGCCTCCAGTGAATTCTAACAGCTGCTTTGTGGTGCCCACAGTAATCAGTGACGCACTGCCAGGTGTCTTGCAAGACCACGTAGAAGATTAATATGGAAAGAACAGATTCAGCACTCTGCTGCTCAAATTACACTAATTCTCCTGATTTTATATAAGCTACATCACAACAAGGTGAAATCTTCAAACATCCCTTTAAAGGTCCCTAGAATTTTCTTTAAAATGTGCAAGGAAAAGTTTAGCCCTGGAAAGTTAATCATTTTCTATCATGTTCATGTATCATATTGGACTGTTGGCCCAGTAAAACTTGCAAGGGACAAATACAAGAGTAAACCACCTGGCTGCATTCAGTATCTACTGGGGAACACAGATACGGGGGCCAGGCTTTCTCTTCCGGAAAGTTTCCCTAAAGACTTCCAGCCTGGACCTAACTGCCTTGTGGCAGGGGAGCAGAAATGATGCCCAAGTGGAGCACCAGATGGGAAGTTACTGAGGACAGGGAAATGGGACATGTGTAAAGATAATATAGATGCACAACAACACATGTCCTCTCACTCCACCCTGCTATTTTGCTTAAGCTTTAAGTGAAAGCTGAAGAGAGAGGAAAAAAAAAAAAAAAAACACACACACATCCATAGTGAAACTACTATTCCATAATGTTAATCCATTTTACCTCTCCACAGCATTTCATTCTTTATGTCTTGTTTCTAAATGCCTGAAAAGCAGAAGCATTCAAAAACTGAAGCAACCATTTCTAAGAGAAGGAACAAGTCCAGCTACATACTACTTGAGTAAAAAAATCAAGCAGCTAGAATAAAACACATACCTCCCTTCAGAGCATTTTCTTTCTTTTTTCCAGTATTTTTAAAAGAGAAAATAAGCAAGAGTTTTAAGGAACAGCAGTATAGTAAATCCCTGATAGTTAGAAACCAGATAGCAGGTTGTGAAATACTACAGCGAACACCCTAAAGCCTCAATTCTTGTCTTTAACTGGGTCTGAAGTGTTTTGGCACTAAGCACAAATAGTTGCACCAACACTTGACTTACCATGACCAAGAGCAACACTGCACTAGAGATGAGACGACACTGCAAGGGCACCCCAACACCACCATTCATTCACCCAACCGCCACACACCGTCCTCATGTTGTAGTCACTTTAGGAACTTCTCCACAGGTCATCGCTGAAGCGCCTGGAGGCATGACCATAGCGCAAGGCCATCCCAACACAACCATTCCTTCACCCAACCGCCACACAACTGCCCTTGTGTCGCCATCACCCACCCAAGGAACTTCTCCACAGCTCATTGCTGAAGTGCCCTGAGCCACGACAAGAGCAACAAGCCTCGCCCCAACCTCACCATCCGTGGTGAGGACAGCGTCACACTGGCACCATCCAGGTCGGAGATGCCCATGTACAACAGCACCCTCTTGCAGCCACCTTCTCACCAAGAAGGACCATTTACTTCAGACACCCCAAACCAGGCAACTTCATTATGGCCCTGCTGAGGAAATAGCTCCCAGGTTTTCTATCAGCATGTTCCCAAGCCCACTCCCAGCAGGATGCTGGGGTAACGCAAAGAGCGCGACCGTTTATTTGGCTTAAGAAACACGTTAATTTATCTGGCTTACAGAATTCAAACATCTGACGAATGACAGTGTGGTTCATTTTATTCATCAGCTAATTGCTTTGCCACCTGGAGCTGCAGCTTTATATATTCAGCTTATAAAAGATCTGAAAAGGATCTCAATTATTCTTTAATTTGTTCCTTGAATATAAAGTAGGAAAATCTGGCTTAATCAAACATTGTCTCAATTCTATTGGGATATGTCTAGTTACCTTATAACAAGGTAAGCTTTCATTTAATCATATGATATGATAATTCCCCACTTTCAAGCCAAGTATCCTCTTAGTTACGATCAATTTTCCATTGAAAAAATAAACATTGCCTCTTTATCGAAATCCCTGTAGAGGAAAATAGTCCTTTTAATGCAACTTGCTGTTAGTACAACCACTCTAGGAGTTTTTGTGTTGGAATTCATTAAACCCCCTAATTTAACTCTGACGGGTAAATTGTGATATCCCCAGGTTTTATACACAGTTCTCCACGTACAGGGCAATTTTTGGCATAATTGGAAAACACTGATAATGCAGATTTGGCCATAAGGTTAGAATCAGCTAAATCTGGGATTTATCTTTTATTTTGCCATATAACACAATCTTATTTTATATGGTACCCTCTGTGAAAATTAACAGCCCAATAGTCTTTGTAAAGACTATATAAATAACATACAACTTATAACAGTAAATAACAAAGGGAAGAGAATATATTTCAAGCACAAAGTAGCTTTCCTCCAGAGATTCTGTTTATAAAAATTACCTGTTTTCATAGGAAAATAGTACTAGAAAAGACCAGCTGGGTCACAGAGTCTTGCTCAGTAAGGTATTTCAACTAGAAGGTTTCAGGGCCTGTCCACAGCTTTCCACAAAATATTCCCCAAGGCCTTGAGAGCACTTGAGCTCTTCAGCAGAAAAAGCCTAGATCTGCAGAGAGGCATAGAAAGTGCAGGAGCGCTCTAGGTGAGGGCGAGAGCAGGGACTTTGCTACAAAAACATTAAGATAAATTGAAAAGTTGAAGACTCCACAGGAATGTGAAGGGAGTATATGCATATG
>VZSV01000107.1:2047337-2101303 GCA_013398735.1 Nothocercus julius | reverse complement strand
AGACAATTCCCTACAAATCTGAGCTGATGGAAAACCTTTCCTAAACCCCAAGCACTGACTAGGAGTACAAAGACCAGCCTGGCCAACAGGCAAAACCAAACATCTAATGATGAAAATGGCATCATGGGCTGAAGAGATAACCGGATAAGGAGGTGGCATGAGGAGAGGAACCAAAACACACAGGTCAGGTTAAAAGCAAAAGTACCTCAACTAAGTCCTCATCACCCACAAAGGAGGCAGGTGGAGATCTACTTCATGACATCTGTTTTGCATTTCTGGCTTTGGCTAACACAGCCCAGCTCTCGCTGCCTTTGCTTATTTACACGTGAAGCTCCTTCTTTTGCACGTTCCAAACTTCCTCGCACACTGGTGTGTGCTAACAGCATTAGCAATACAGATCTGTGGTATGAACATGATATTCTTGGTATTAACTGCGGCTGAATGAATTCTATTTATTATAAAAATAAAAAAATTATAAAAATAAAAATAAAAATGAATTATTTTTATATAAATATTATAAAAATAATAAAAATGAATTCAGTTTATTATAAAAACTGCTTAGATGTGAGGAGACTCATTTCAAAAATGAGTTGCACTGAGGCAGAGATGGGCACTGGGAAGAGATTTGAACACAAAAACTAAATTTTTTTAAAATAATTTCTTCAGAAATTCAGATTCTCATTTTCCCTGAAAGACTTCATGTGCAACTAGACAGCCACAGTGTATGGCATGAATAAAAACACATTGTGACACTTTGAATTCAAAGGCCATTCACTTTGGTGGATGTTCTGCAAGGAATTTGGGATTCCTATCATGACAAAGACAAGTGCTTCTGTATCCAATTTTTATACCTTGATTCACAAAGTTTTCTGCAAAGGAGCCTGGCATTTGGCAACACTTGTTCGAGATCTTCCTGGAGTTTTCTTCTGTAGGAGTGCCACCTTTACTTAGGACCTAATGCACCATTGTAGTTTATTTCTGATATTTAGTTGTGAAAATAGCAAGAGACAACAATAGTCCCAGTGGATTTTCACGAGTATCTGGGCAGGAAGGCTGCCTTGGCCAGCCAGGAGAGCTTCATTCTCCCTAGCACATAGCAGCTATCAAGTAGAGCAGTCGAGTTCAACACTCTCCCAACTTAATTTTTCCCTAATTAATACTATTTGTTTTCTTAAAGAAATATCTATCCATAAACACATTTTTTTTTTCCCCAAAGATTTGGGACAATGTTTCCTTCATTTAATAAAAGCTAGTATTTGCACCTTGTGGTCTGCCTTCCTCTTTTCTTTCCCTTCTCTCACCCATTATATTTCCAATAACTAATAGGGAAAGTTAAGAATCCCAATACTGAGAAACTGAAGATTTTCACTTAAAAGGAGAAGTTTAAAATAGAAATAACTTGAGGAACAAACCCAATATTTTTTCCCATGTTTCAAAGCTCCAAATGCTGCCAGAGCCAGCAATATTTCTAAGCCTCAAATTAAACAGCATTGTCAATGGTCACCTCCTCTAGCATCCATCTCCCTGTCAGCTTGCAGACAGATCAGGCTTAGAGGTCCTGACAGCCCTGACAAGAGATATCATGATCTGAAAGTCCATGCATCTTGAAGATTTCTTTAAAAATAACCACTCTATATGCAAGTAGAAACAGGGCAAAGGGATGCAACTGCTGCTCCCCTTGCTCCAGCTCTTCTCTGAGTGAATATATTGTACTCTCCAAGTACATCACTTAATTATACAGCCTAATAATTTTTGAAGTCCAATTGCCTGGCCGTAAGAAACTAAAAGTATGCAGAAGCCCTCGTTAATCTTCATTTAGGCTCACTCAGGGTTCTTGGCATTTCACTTTCTCTTCATACATAAGACAGGAGAAAAATGAGGATGGAAAACAAAAACCTGCAAAAGCAACACTCAGGCTTGCGCTGCCAACCTCATGGCAAGACGCGTGCGTGTTTCAGAGGCAGCTTTCCTAGCAGCCATTAAGCTGATACACCTGGAATGGACAACACAGATAGAAACTACTTTTGAATTCAGGTTTATAGAGCTTAGCCCCAAACTCAGCTGGGCTGATGAAAGCACTATTCAAATACACCTCTCAGCTGCCCCTCATTCAAAGGGGCTATTTATTTTAAGACTTAACAAACCTGTCTTCCACAAGACTTTAGTAATACCTCACTTTTACTGAGAAAAAGATTTACTCCTGAGGCGATCACAAAAAGGATGCTACAGTAGGAGTTATTTCTAGTATAAGAGCATGCTCCAGTGCATTCAAGACCTCTTGAAAAAGTGAATGTTTATTTTCTATCTTCCTCACCATTCGTCAGAGACCTAGTTACCCACTTGACAAGGTAAGGCACAAGACTTCTGAGGGAACATAATCTGAAAATGAACTACACTGCGGCGAGGAGAAACCCAAGAAATACTGATGTTAAAGAGACCAGCTGAGGAAAAGCAATAGCTGGCATACAGTTTGCAAGGCAACGCTATTACGTGCACATAAGCCAAGCCAGTGTTTTGTAGCAGACTGAATATCCCAGCAGAGAGCACAAAGCTGATAATCCTCTCACAGGCCCAGGATCATTACATTAATTTGTGGATACCATATTATGAGGGCAGACATTATTAAAAGGAAGAAAACAGAAGCGGTCAGGGAGCTAGAGGCAGCCGTCTTGAAGGGAGCTGGGAACTGACACGTGCACAGCTTGGAGAGGCAACCCCTGGAGCCTCCTAGCAGGACATCTGTCTTTGGAGGCTACAAATCCTGGAGACGGGGAGCTCCTTGGGCCGGTCATTGAGCACAAGGAGGAGTTCAACGCGAAGAGCCAAGGGGCAGG
Organism: Nothocercus julius; assembly: GCA_013398735.1. NCBI lineage: Eukaryota > Metazoa > Chordata > Aves > Tinamiformes > Tinamidae > Nothocercus > Nothocercus julius. Next base: position 2,098,469 of record VZSV01000107.1, on the reverse strand, counting down.
GGGCAACGAGCATCGAACAGACTTGAGCTTCTGCCGCTGTCCTGAGGGGGAGAGCAGGCCGTGCTCCTGCACCTGCTGCGATGTAGCAGCACCAACAGCTTCGGGGAGCATCAGCAAGAATGAAAGCCCGACCTGGCCTGAAACGAAGATAACCTGCATAGGCTACAACAGAACGTTGGGAATACTCGCTGAAACAAGTCACATTGGTAGATGAAACTACTAGATAAATTAAACCCGAAGCTTATCATGCAAAAAAATTTTGCTTTGATTGTACAGCACCTGTAATTTGGCCAAGGAGCAAGCTGTGACACCTTCTTCCTTGATGACCTGGCACATAGGACACTTCCATGGAGCGGGAGTGTTCAAAGAGCTTCCTTTCCCTGAGGGCATCAGTTTCCCACCTCTTGAAAGTCATAAATCAGAGTCTTCTGGAGTGTACCCATCCTTGCCGGTGACCCTGGAGCATTTTGAAGGCCCTATGCGACTGTGCAAAGATGCAAAAAGAATTAGCACCAGCAAATAGAAGAGACAGGGGCTAGGCTGGATACCTGGATTCCTGTCTTTTCCCAGTCCTCTGAGGACATCGCAACTAAAGAAGCCGAGCTCCCTGCCAGCAAGGAGCTCTTCCAGTATTTCATCCAGCAAACACAGGTACCAAAAATCTATCTCAACTTTTCAGCTTAAGGCCCGTAAAACAAGACAAAACACTGGAAAGCTACTGCAGGGAACAAATCTTGCGTCTAGGAAAGATGAACATGTTGGACACCCTGAGAATACAATTGCTGTAAATAGCCGTTGTGAGACATTATCATTCCTTGATGTCCAGAAGGAATTTTACAAAAATCCCCTAGTTTCCTCAGTTGCAGACCTACTCTTCAAATTATTTGTTGATTAAGCCAGGATGAGAATGTTTATTTCTTCCTATCTCTTTACATCCATGCAGACCACCAAAAGAAACATCATGTCTTCAGCCATTTCCTTTTGTTTCCATAGATTTTAAGCAAAGTCAGAAGGCCTAATTTTCCTACAGCATCTAAAGTGGGCACATTGAAGTTAACGGAACTATATCCATACAAAATTGGTGAAAGAAAACTGAGCTCAGATTCAGATTTTCAAGCAGAAATGGACTAGTAAAAGGCTTGCATGAATGATACTCTATGGAACGTATGCAATACTGCCTCATCAAACCAGGCCGCTATAGAGAGATAACATGATACTACAACCATGTACTTGGCTACAACAATATAGGCAGCACTGTAATTACAATAATGACCTCCCAGAGCTATTGTGTCTTTAATTAAGTCTTTAACAGTAGGCATTTGCCACTTAATGCTAACTCACTGTAACTACTGCAGCGTATCATCTACATTTTCACAAAGAATTACTGTGTCATATTTCTGTCAGAAAGATGAAAGGGAATATTTTAGTTCAAGTGCCATTTACAGAACGAAACCATATGAAGAGGCCCATAGATGTCCTTTAAACAGCCCTTCATAGCAAGTAAATGCTTCTCTTCCCTTACTCCTCTGCTTCCTCCCAGCATAAACTGGGAGAAAGCAGGCAGGGGGGCTACACAGAGCCAATATCACACCTGATTACATGGATGATAAAGCTGTGACAACAGATTTTATCCAGAATACAGTGCACAGCAGTAGTGCCACAAACTAACAGCTCCTGAGTTTCACTTAACTCTTTACTACTCATGACATGGGAACCAGCAAATTGTCCTTGGTGCCCATCAACCCTCGCAACCCTGTCTTTGGATGGGATGGCTCTCCTGAGAAACCCTTATGTGTTGATGTGATTTGAGTTACATCAGGATTCAGTGGAAGTAGGACTGGTCATATTTTCAACATCAGTAACAGAGTTAATACAGGAAATTTTCCTGATAATCGTTTTGCAAAAGTGAGTAATTCTTTCCCAAAAATGTACATGTGTGTAAAGTTTCTCTGTTCCCTGAAAGGCACCACTGTTAACTCAAACACAGAGACTCTGAGTATCTTTGTCAGTTCTGCTTTACTTTAACAGACTCCCAGGCACCAGAGATAAGAACAATTTTCTGCTTGTTTATTTGAGGGATTCTTATTCTAACTATGGAAACCTGACTCTGCCCAATTTCCACATCTTTTCAGCTTCTTCTTCAATATGAGTATTTTCCCTCTGCTTCACTTCTCCTCTCCATCAGCCTAAACACAACATCCAAAGTTTGGTTTCCTTTATTTCTCCTCATTCATCAAAAACAGTGGTAGTAGTACGGGAACTTAAAAGTAAGTTGCCTCTTATTTACATCTGTATCACCACAGCAGATTTTTAGCACTGTTTTGCCATTACACACCGGGGAAGAAAAAAGAACAAGATGATCAAGTTTTCCTTATAAGTAAACCTGAGACTTTCAGTCAAGTCAGCACTGAGTTAGCTCCAGCACTCTTACTGCTGACATCTTTTCAGAAGTATCCAATTCTCAATATTCTAAAGACCCAATGTCTTCATGGAGCCTTCAATGCTTTCATTAATGCTTAATTCACTTACTTGGCTGCTCTGTAAAATACCATAAAGAAGGTTTTGCCTCCATTAACATACTGCTTGAATGCTATCAAAAACAATACATCAAAAATCTTTTTGTTTGCCATTGAAAACATCAACGTATCTTCATAAAAGTCCTACCGATTCTTGTCTTTTCATTTTTTTTTTTTCTTTTTTCAGCCTGGCAAACACACACCATGCACATCACAAGACAGATTCCAACAGCCACCTGAAGCCTCTTCCTTTCTCCTTTCCTTGCCTGTCATTTGTAGGACTGCTAAGATAGTATTTACCTTCCAGAGCTGGTCTTGGCAGCAATTCCCCATCTCTCCAGCACAAGAGAAGGGGATGCTCAGTTATTCTTTTCTGCCACTTTCAATGAAAGTAAATCTACTGTCAAGCACGCTGATGCAAATTCTTGTTTCTTAGCAAATTCTCATCTCCTGCCCACACACTGTGCAGGTCTAGTGAGGTAAACACAGGAAAAAACTGACTAGAGAGAAAAAATGAACAAAATTATTTTGCATTAAAGCACCTGACTACCTGTCACATTATGGACAAATTACTTCTAGAAAGACTGGTTGAGGAAAAGCACCTTCTATGTAAGCAGATAACTCCAGCTATCAGGCAGAGCCTACAGGACTGACTCGGAGCCAGCACTGCTAAGTGAGGTACCACAGGAGAACAAAAGATGGTCAAAAACGGGGTTCCTATGAGGAATGAATTAAGGATGGGAAGAATGGCAGTACTTCTGTCAAAGTCTTCTGATTTCAGCTAAACACACATCAAAACATTGCTCCCATTACTTGTGAGTAGTAAAAGATTTTATATTGCACTAAAACTATTCCATTTCATTTTTGATTGACTTTTTTAAATGGACAGCAGATTGAAATGAAAACACTTTCAAAAGAGACCCAAAAGCTCAAAGTGGGAAAACAGTCCCACTTTTCCCAAGCGAAATGTATCACTTCCAAACTTCAGAACACTTTTCCGCTCTGCAGAATAATTCACCATTTCCGTGAGGTTTCAAAAATGTGATAGACACATCTTAAATTACCTTCCTAAGGTGCGAGAAAGGAGCTCAGCCTTAATGAGCCCATCCTCTCGGCCGCACGTCTGCAGAGCACCCTTCCCCAGCCCCCGTCCCCAGGCTTGTCGAGAGGAGGTCACTGGCCTTTTATCTGGAGCAGATGGCCCCTGCAAAGCCCAAGCAGCTTCTTGTTTCATTTGACACCAATACAACAGCCTCTGCTCTGCTGTTACAAGACAGGCACCTCTGAATGCCTGATCGCATATCCGTCTCCTACAACTTGACAGGCTCGCGGTGTGAAGGATGTGTTAGAGTTCATTCCATTTGGAAAAGAACAACTTGGGCTGCTGAAATTGTATCTCTCTTTGGAAGAAGTGCTAAGTAATTGCAAGTTCTTCTTGACGATTAGGATCACATCCCCAGCCTTGCCATTGATTTCAGTGAGTTCCAAATCAAGGAAGCGTTTGCCAGATGAGATGGTTTGGATTTGATTTCTTCAAGGAATTTGGGTTGAATCAATAAATGTTACAACAGCCTTGGGCAGCAGCACAATGTGATCAACAGACTCTCACACTTTCACCCCTTAGGCAGGGAGGGTTTTCCCCCCCCCGCCCCCCCACCTTGCTCCCTTCTAAAAACTCAATTAGATTCAAAAATACTTACATTTGGTTACATTTGGTCAAGCTTTGAAAGAGTTTATTTTAAAGTTATCCTTAGTGCAGTTTAAGCCTCAGCAGTAGAAAGAGGCATCTTTACACAGATTTCTGAAATTCTTCTTGCTCCCAGTGCATATATCTCAACAAATAACCGTATCTTCCTTTGGAACTGAAGGAGTCTGAACTGTTTCTTTTTTAAAGAGCCATTCTGTCTTATTTGCAGCAGAAATTCCTTTCATGCATTGAAAATCAGGCCAGCTTGAGGCACTGAGTAATCACTTGCACGGTATTGACAGGGATTCAGTACCTTTCAGACCACAGGAGTGTCTATCTCTTAGAGAAGTAAAGATAAAGCAAGAGCCTAAATTAAAGTATGTGAGTAGTACTGGGAATTGAACAGATTCATTCAGGTTCAAGCCTAGAGTCTACAAAAGAGGAGCTCTAAGGAAAAGCTGGAAGAGCCATGGTCAAGCGAGGCTGCAAAACAGACTTAAGGGGACAGGATAAGAGTTCTACCAATGCAAACGGCTGCCATCGGGAGGCAATAATTTGTCCTCCCTCTCCATGGTGGAGGGAAGTAACACAGCCAGATTGCCCCAGAAAGGGTGAATAGCCCGACACCTTTTAACATTTAAGAAACTGGAAGGACACAGGCCGATCCCTGTGACATGCAACAGGGGAAGCTCCATCCATGACATGGGAATTTCTTTCTTTCTTAAAAACTTTTTATTGACGTAGCCTAAAAAGGTGAATTTCTCTCAGAGAGCAAAACAAAAACTGGTTTGTGATGCACTATGAAAACTAGGCCCTTCACCACTAACAGCAGTAAGGGGGGGAAGGATTTCCCACCCCAGGAGCTGATATTATTTGTTGTTATATCCAAATCCTGTTCTCGTTGAGTCGGACAAAGTGAGCCAACTGGAAAGCAGACAGAAGCAGGTACTGATATTACACCAGAACATATTGTCACTGCTAGAGCCAACTTACCATCACCGAAGCTGCCAATTATTCCCAAGTCACCCATATATTGCCTTTTTTTTTTTTTTTTTTTAAATCCCAGAGAATGATCTTCTGCTGGAGGCTCTTTCACACCCCTGACTCTGGAGTATCCCTGGTGGCATGTTGCCTAATTAAGAGCAAAATCCGTCTCTTGATGAAATAACACTGCCACTGAAAAGGATTTCTACATTTCTAGGATTTCTAAAAAAAATCTTAATCAGGCAAGAAGGAGTAGCATCCTAATGCTTGCACTAGGCACAGGAAAGAGGTCTACAGCTAGCAATTAACAATGATGAAAAGGACAGTGATTTAAAGCATATTGCTTTGACATTTTTATCAAACTAAATGAGTTTGCGAGGCCCAGCGCCTGCATATGCTTATTGTCATTTAATGTTTGGATAGCAACACATCAGGCAGCGAGTATCAGGAGGTGCCGAATTTAATAAGTCATTTTGACACTGGTGCGAAACGAGCAAATCAGCATTCCAGGGGACGTGTTCACACTCGGGGCAGGCAGGCAGACATCCTAAGCATGTGAGGTGACACCAATCAACAAAAAAAGGGGAGGCAGGGAGATGAAAGCCGGGAGAAGAAACAGGCAGCAACGCCGGGATGAAAGCGCCGTTCTGTCCTGTCTCCCGGCCTGGCTGCTTGGTGTCAACACGGCGGATTTCTTTTCACCAAGGCTGAGATGCAGCACATACCTTCAACAGCATAAATCTCATGTATTATTTAAGCCCTACATGGATTATCTCCAATGAACTAAAATTAATGTCACGGCAACCCTTCAGGACTTTTTATTGCTTTAGCAGCACTGCAAAATTCCTGTCTCGTGCGCAGCTCTTTGGGACGTGTTTCTCAGCACAATGAGGCTGGCTCTGTGCACGTGCACCAAGAGCCTCCCAGACATTTCTCCCCAAAGCCTGTTGGGCCGGTACGAGCTAACTCGGAGCCCGGCTCTCCATGACTTTCAAAGAACTGAAAGCCCGTTTTGGATCCAAGCTCCTCTGCCCAGCACAGACTGACTGCTCTGCCCTTCTCCCTCAACCCCCTTTCTCCTCTCTTTACATCAGGGTACATCCACAGTGCAGCTACAAGGGCAGATGCTGCTCTAGGTGTGACTGCATGGAGCTCAGTGCAGACTCAGCAACCCATCCCACCACTAAATTCATCCCCCAAACGCCCTTCCCTCCCAACGCTTCCAAATGCTCCAGATTTCCTCACTTTTCACTATATTGACTCCCTCCAAAATAAGCCCCCATCTTCTCTAAAAGAAAATCTTGATACCAAACAACAGTCTTTCTGTATTTTGAACTTTATCCCACACTGTGGCTCTTCTACAGGGCTCACAAGTTTCCATATCCAACAACTCTGAATGCCTAAATTGCAAATAGCAAAGTCTTCTAGGGTAAATGCCATCTCTTTGTCCTGCAGAGCACAAGCAGGTACATTTGGATGCAATAAAATGACTGTTTTGATGAAGAAGAATGAGGCACTTTGAAATGCAATCTGCAACAGAAGCAGCACCATGCTGTTGGGGAAACATGGTGGAGAGGGAGGAAGAAGAGGGAAGCAAGAACCCCCTTCTACTATGCTGTAGATACCTCATCCCTAAGAGTGGAATAAATCTACCTTCCCTCCTGATACTATTTGGACTTGCTCTCTACCCACATGTTCAGCAGGACAGGTGGGTCAGAGCCGGACAGAAGGTGCTGGGTACAGGTGAGGAAGAAGATAGTGAGGAGAACTGGTGCTTGGCCAGGGTGACACCCTTGTCAGGGCTAAACTCCTGGGCAGGGGTGACATGCAGGCCCTGACAGCCCTAATTCCTCAGGGCCCACATCAGCCATCCCACTACTGCTCCTAGGGAACAAGTACGAGGGGGAAAACACCATTTGATGGACCAGGTTGGTCCACTCCATAATATTACTGAAATCAGATGCATTGCAAACCCTAGCACGATCGAGATGGAGAAACAAACTGCTGAAGAGAGGAAGCCAAACCCAACACCCCTTACAGAAGGATTCAATGTCTGCCAGGTAGCTGAGGAAAGCAAGTTAGTGGCCCTCTGAATTCAGTCTGTTCTGAGACCGCAGGTCACAAGCAACTTTATTCTCCTCAGTGTCGGGAGGCCAGCTCATTTATACCAAGTCCTTGCAGGGACAGGAGCTGGAGCAAGAGGCAGAGAGGGGAGAGCTCCTCGGAGCCACGTGCTCTCCGTGTGGACCTGCACAGCAGCTGCGTTCGGGTGGGAGGGCAGGAGGATCGAGGAGCTCTGGCTGCAGAGCAGCCTCATTTTGGTCTTTTCCCCTTCACAGGAAACATGTAGCGTATCAACTTTTTAAAAGTCTGACTCCTCTCTATCCCCATAGAGATTATTGTGCTGATCAGGCTGCACCTAAACCCCCTTCTGATGTCAGGGACACCACTCAAAACAAAGGACAGTTCAAACTAAATGAAAGCAGCAGAAACCAGGCCCTAAGGGAGATTTACTCTCAACATCTTCAAGCCCAAACAGATCTAACTTGTGATTCCTTCACTGTGAGGTGGGAAAAACAGAATGTTGAATCCCAACAAGAGATGCCCCAGCGCCCCTGATATTTTTGCCGTTTTCCCTCCACCTCTGTAAAAGTCACATTTCTCTATGGCTACAAAAAGGCCTGATGACAGGTTAACTGCAGGCAGGATTTTGTTTCACTAAAGCGTGTACCACAGATGGTTTGCAGAGTAGTTTCCATTCTCAGTAAGAATGGCTCAAACCCAGTAACAAACCCACTGCATTATGCAACCCAAATTTTTCATAACTCTCCACATGCATCAGGTACTCCTCAGATGAGAGCAGAGAAACAGGCTGCAGATGGACAAACTTGCAGTTTTCTGCTCATTTTCCAGGGAAGTTATAAACACAGCTGCTTGCTTTCCCTTCTAGATCAGCAGCTTGTAAAATGACAAGCTGCACTGTAGCCATATATATGTATATATGCACACACACACGCATATATTTATATATATATATATGACATAGCAAGGTTTTGCCCCATTCTAAGAAAGGCTGGTTTGCAAAGGTGGCATGAGCTGCCACAGAGTTAAGCATCTCATGCTCCCATTACAAGTAGCTTTCCGATATTAGTTAAAGCTTCCAGAAGGACACAAGGAAGAAGAGAAAAGTCAGTTTAGAAGCATCAAGTCACGAGTTTAAGAGCAAAGACAGAAGAATCGCAGCCTCCCAGGCACCTGGCTCCCCAGGTAAGCATCTGCCAGCCTAGGGGACCGCACTGCTGGCAGCTTTTATTGCTCCAAAGACAGTTTCACTGCTCTGACACTGGCTCTCCTAGCTGGACATTAGTTCCTCAGCCAGCACTGGAACCCTGGTGACCTATCCCTGAAAAAACAGATATTAAACAGCAGGACTGCCACTCACAGGGGATTAGAAGCAAGAGGGAAACAGCCTAAGTAATAATACAATGTATTATTAATAGCAGGTTTTCTCCTACTTCAGTTCTTCACTAACAAATATCATTTTGTGTTTTGGAAGATCATTTCTGAGAACTGCTTATGTACAGCCTTTTACAGCACCCACTGGAGGTACAAATATAGCAGTGCTGCTTCCTACTGAAACAGACTGTGAACTACCCTGTATCCTTGAATTTGGGAGTTTAACTTGGCTCATTCTTTTAAAATGTCTCCGTTTCCATGAGCAATAAGCACAGACATTTCATCCTGGCTGAGGAAGCTTTGTGATGGGAAATTACATTTTAATGATTAGTGCACACTACAAAACAAAAAAACCCATATGGCAACAGAACAGCTGGATTAGCTAAAGCTCTGATGGGAGAAAACCAAAGTCCCACACAGCTGCTTTCTAGACCCTAAAAGAGTATCCAAGTTCAAGCTGTACTAATTATACCCAGGTGTAGAATAATGGCTGGGTTTAATTTCTTTTCAGCCTGAACCAAAGGCCTGTTTCTAGCCTGTATTAATTTGACTAGAGGGTTCTCAGAGGGCACTGCTTTAGCCTGTGTCACTGCAGCATCCTGGCCTTCCTAGAAATGGTACTTTTCTGAATCCTTATTGAGTTAGTAAGGCACCCACGCAGTAACTTTGGCACTCATGCCTGTATTAGCGAGGCAAGGAAGTGCAAAATAGCAGAGCTCACGCACGAATTGGAGGCTCATGCATGAACTAATTGGTTGCTCAGGCCTACACTAATTGAGCAAGCAAGCAGGACCTAACTGCACACTGATGATGAATGCAGTAGACATTGCAGTTTAATGCCCAGCACATTCCATCCCTCAACTCTGTGAAGTTACTTATTTAAGAATGTAAGATTTAAGAGCATAAATCCATTGTAAACTGTACTTTCAACATCACAATCATCACATCATCACAATCTTAACACACATCTGTTATAAACTCCGCTCTTCCTCCCTGCAGGCTAAACACTGGGGATTAAAATGGTAGCACAGCGTATACACGTTCCCCCAAATTCCCTCCAGCCTGGGAGGGGCTGGAACAAGAGGATAGGGATCACCATCACAACAGCCCAAACCTTCAGCTGTTACAGACTCCTTGTCCCCGTGGACTGGATTATCAGGGTCAGCGTTACCACAGCCTGAACCTGCACACACTACACAGGCTCCATCCCTCGCACCACAGGGCAGAGGGGTTAATATTTTATAGCAATCTGAGCATACAGCCCAGAGAAACCACATGGAGGTCCCTTGGCACAGTAGTGACACTGAGTAGCCAGCAGAAGGGGGAAGAGACCCAGTGGAAGGGCTCATGGGGTGCCCATGCACAGGCTATTTGGGTGCCCATACATGAATGCAGTAAACCTTGCAGCTTGTGTCCAGCACATTCCGACCCTCACTTCTGAGACACTTATTTAAGAAAGGCCTCAACATAAACACAGTGTAAACTCTACTTTCAACATCACAATCTTAATACACATCAGTTATAAACTCCACTCGCCCTCCCTGCAGATCAAACAGTAGGGATTAAAACAATTAACAGTGAATACATATTCTTACTAAAATTTCACTCCCTGCCCCTAGAAAGCAGAGTACAGGGCTTAGCATCATGGTTGGAATATATATATATATATATATATATATACACACACACACACACACATATATATATTTACCCATTACAAACTCCACCTCTTGCCTCTGTGAACCAAATTGGCTGGGCTAACACAGCGTGTACATGTACTCACTAAAATCCCCTCTGCCCAGGGAACAAGAATTCTCCATTTCTTCCCCCTGTGGACTAGATTATCACACAATTAACATGACCACAGCCTGAAATATATACTCTTCACAAACTTTACCTCTTACCCCCGCAGATGAGACTAGACAGGTTAATATTATAACAATGTCAATACAGACTTACCACAAACTTCACACCTTGCTCCGGCAAAGCACAACCAGCAAGGACACAATTGTCTGAATAGATGCATTGATTACAAACCCCACTCTTTGCCCCTGTGGACTAAATCATCAGGGTTAACGATGATAGCCTGAATTGCACACTCCCCTGCCCCAGACATAGCAGCACAGCATGGCACCACCACACAGCATCAAAATGCTCAATTGCAGCATCAGGGCCCAACGCTGCACTCTCCATCTATTACTGTTGCAGCCAGTGGGAATTTCCACTTAATTTAAGTTATTGTCAATTAACATAAACTTCAGCTGGAATTGTGAGAAAGAGAGGTAACAATTAAACACTCCAGTAAATACCTTTCCTCTCTCATTCCTCGTCACAGCTTCTCCACTGTGTTCCCCATGGTTTCCACCATGGATGGCACCAAGTTTATCCCAATTCCTTTGGTGAGACAAAGATCAGCACAAGAGGCCAGAGTCACTCAGGGCACCGAAACCTACTCTTCTTAGGGTGCTCAGTGACAGGGCAAGAGGCAAAAGGTACAATTCAAAAACATGTAATTGTCCATTTAAACATAAAAAAACACGCCCGAGAGGGTGGCTGAGCACTGGAACAGGTTGTCCAGAGCAGCTGTGGATTCTCCATCCAGGGAGGTATTCGAGGTCTGACTACACACGGCCCCGAGCAATCTACTCCAGGCAATCCTACCCAGAGTAGAGCTTGCACTAGATCTCCAGGTCCCATCCAACCTCCACCACTTAGCAATTCTGTGATTTCAAGAGCAAAGGACACCATGAGGTTTGTTTGTTGTTTTTTTGTTCTTCTCCATTTGAAATAGCCTATCCTGGTATAATTGCTTCTGTTCCCCTTACTGCTTTTAAGTGATTTCCCAATGCCCCTTCTGTTACTAAAACTATAAAGAAACACTATGACTTCTTGAAAAAGTAAAAGACAATATGGAAACATTACAAAGGGTAAGAACATATGATGAGTAGCTCAACACCAACCATGCATCAAAATTTGTCCCTGCAGAGCATTTTGAGAAGTCATAGGAATGCAGCAGTGCAGGTTTGCTGGACTATAAAAACATGGGGTAGCAGGGCAGGTTCATCATCTGCAATGTTTCAGCTACAGCAAACTGCCTACCTTGTGGCTTTAGCTCCTCTGACAACACATGGAATTTCTCTTTCAAGTGCTGCAGTAGGTCCCTGATGTGGGGCAACATATCATGCCTGTTTTCAGGACATAACTAAGTGGGTTTTTTTCAGCCTGTGAACTTACAGCTTTCACTGTCTCTCTTAGGAATTCTTCAGAAAGCTTTGCAAATGTGCACAGTATTTACAGCAATGTAAAAGATTAAGGCATACAGACCTCAAGAACACTGGAGAATGCTGAGGAATCTTGTCGTAGCCCTAAGCAACGGCGTAAAAGGTGCTGGTTGAGTGCAAAACTCACCACACTGTGTGGAAAAACAAGGAAGCTTGCCTTCCCAAGGGCATCTCAATCCCTCCTGGACTGCTCCTCTGCCATTCAAGCCCCACAAAGCACTCGGCAGTGCCGTGTGAGTGTCTATACCAGAACGGTGACTCCTCGGCAGTGAGCAGCCTGACTGTATTTGGGAGCCTGGCCCACTCTCCTGCATGTTTCTGCCAAGGTAAATCCCTATCTGCATCTGACTTTGAAATGCTAACCACTTAGCAACCCAAAATACATTGTTTTCTGGTCTCTAAAATCCCACATTGCCTACTCAGGGCAGAAAGCTCATACCTCAAAATGCCAAAGCGTTAACAGAGGTGAATTGACTGAAACAGTGGCTGTTTTAAAAACTCTTCTAGTGCATTGATACCACATCAGGACCCATCAGAACCTGTCAGCTGAAAGTCACTTATGTTTTGTGTTGAGTGCTGCACTTTCTAAGACATCTCTCAAGCTATGGAAGTCAGGAGGGAAAAAGCTGTAAACTAATCAGCGAGGAACAATTCTGCTCTCTGACTACATGTTGCCAGCACAGAACAGCTGGAATCTGTGGCAATATTGGCTGTAAAAGTAACGCTTTGCTGTGAGCTTAAAACCCTCGCACCCCCAGAGCCCTCTCTGTCAGGAAAGGGCTGAAAACTTCCTGAGATTTGGGAGGAGGTGGCAGCAGCAGCCAAGGGCTTGCCCAAAGCATATGCTAACCGCAGAAGATGCCTCCCGCTGCTGAGCTGCACACCCTGTGGGCCTTGTTTCCCCTCCAGGTGTGCTAGTATCGTTCTAACACGGCCTGTCCACAGAGCCAGGGAGCTCTCATGTATCCCCACTGCCACCGTCCTGCTTTAAGGGGATCTTCAGCAGGTTTCCACACAGGTCAGCAAGTACCATGTGCCACGAGGGTTTTCCAGGCCTAATAGTCCCCTGTTTTCTGCACAGCCACCCACAGCTCCCTTCCTTTGCCTGGCTTGATACCTATGAGAGCACCCCGGACCTTTTAGCTTAACCACACGCATCTAGCTCATTACCTATCCCCCAAATCAGCATGGGAAATAAATAAATGCCACCTCACCAGAGCCCAGCGTTGAAATGCAGGCTCGCTCCCTACCTCAGCTCGAATTTCACACCCTGCTGCAAGCTGACAAGATAATTGTTAGGTAATTACACAGCCTTCATTTCCAAGTGCAGCAAGGATGCAGCAGGCAGGGAATGCACAAGTTGGATAAAAATTGCACATTTGTCTGCTTTTCAAGGGTTGCTCAGCTGGCCTGTATAGCACCATATACATACCAAGCTGGGAGGAAACAGGGCTGGGGACTAGTTCTGAGCTGTTTGCTCCTCTTGTTAATGCCATTAGCACTTAGGCTTTGGAAGAATAGAGAATCCCAGGATTAGTGCTAGCTGGCATGGAAAGGCCTAAGCCCGAGGCCTGGCTTGGGCAGCTCCAGCAATCCCAAGGAGCTCTCCCTGCAATGGTGCTTCCCTCCAAGACCAGCCTGGGGACACCCAGGGTGGCACCTGCTACATCCACTGGCAGTGGCACTTTGCAAGGGGACAAAAAAAAAAGGATGGGAGAAGAAGTCGGGAGGTTTCACCAGACCTTTGCCAGCCAGAGCTCTGCTTTCAAACACCGTTAATTCCAGCTGTTCCCAGTGCATTTCTGGACTGAAGAGACTGCAATCCAGGTAGGTCCACCTGAGCCAGCTTTAAAAGCAGATGCCCAAGCTCTGTCCAAGAAGAACTACGCGGCCTGCAAAATTCCTATGGGGAACCTCAGGCCAGCAGCTTCTGTGACTCTCCTCCACCAGCACCTACATGAGCCACCTTAGCACCAGTTCCTGTGCTCCTACAAGAGCGAAGATGCCCCAGGAGAAGGGCTGTTCTCACCCCAAGGTACTTTTAGGGTGTCTACCATGACAGCACCATGAAATAGCTCTGCATGCAAGCGGGAGGAGGGACCAGTAACTCCCACTCCTGTTTTGGCCAAAATTTTAGCAATCACTCCGCTGTGGGTGAGGTAGCAATTGCCTTCCCTACAGTTATAAAATATATTCACTGTTCCCGGGAGGCACCGCAGCAATTCAGAGGGGAAGCACCATGGGAGACACTGAATCCTCATGGAGCCCAGCCCAGGAAAGAGCCCCACGTCCAGGGCCCAGGCACTGGAGCGGCTCAGAAAGACACAGCATTATGAAAAACTGAATAGAAAAATAATTTTGGTGACAAAGGCACCAAAAGGGTTTCCATTCAGATCAAAAAAAAATTTCTGATCACTATATAAACCTTAAAAAATAAAAAAATGTAATCTGAGCCTCCACCAACCTCAAAAGAGAGCAGCAAATCAATGGACCATCCCCTGCACTTCAACCACTTCACATAATTCATTTTGGGTTTTGTGCACTGAAGAATGAGTCCCAGAAAGGTCCAACTCCGCAAGGCCTCCTTGTATTCCCCATGAGGCTCCATGCTATCATGCAGTAAGCAAGAGCTTTCGCTTCTCTCATATTTTAATCGCTCTGTATTTTATTTGGTCATGAGAGTTTCCTATCAGGCTGTAAAACACTCTGAAGCCCAGAACAGCAACACCTGAGCCACCAGCATGTGATTTAATGGTATTACCAAGGGCTAAGTACACTTATATCTCATCACTCAGTCCCAGAGCTTGATGTCTTCAGGCATCCACGGCAGCTGATGCCACAGGGACTGCGCAATGCACAGCACTGCAGCAGGTCTGGAATTGGCTGCAACGGATCATGTGGGGACTGCTTTGCTTTTGTAATCAGAAAACGTTTGCTTACTAGCACCAGAACTTCCCACCAATACGTGCCGCTCTCAGTGAAGTCTTGGCAAGGTCTATTTTTCCCTCTCCAAGCTGAATTTTTATTTCAAGGCAGAGGGTACGTTCAGAGCTGCTAAACTCATCTCTTTCTCATTCAGGATAAATGCTGTTAATAAAGGCTGTCTTTAACAGGCCCTAATCTGTTTGCTAATTTGGTTGCTTCTCCCTTTCTCTTCCGCAGGTCTCCATTTTCATGAGAGATTTGCCTTAGCCTGAAATCATTTGCCATTTCCTACCCAACTCTGTTTAGCACATGAAGAAGCGAGGGTTTAACAGGGACCATTTCCCTAAACACTCCAAAACAGCAACCCATTGCATGGTTTCCTTCCTGGGTTATTCCTGCTCATCTTTTACCTGGATTTTCAGCCAGGGTTAGTAGCTGACAATCGCTTTCGATAGTTACTGATATCATATGAGTTTCAACTAAACTGATCATTAGTACGTCTCTTCTGGGTCCATCATTAAGCTATATGGATAAAACTTTACCACAGTGTCTCACAGAGCTGTATTTTCTCTCACAAGGCTTTCTCTCTATGGTACATTTCCCAAGTGGCAACAGAATAATGGTAAATACTGGGGGGGGGGGCAAATCCATTGCATTGTGTTCCTGAGGGATTTTTGCCTGCAAGGTGGCCAGATGAGGGCAAGGAGGGAGCTTGGGAATGACATGCAGAGACCAGCAACAAAAATAGCCTGCTCGATTGGATGGGGAGCAGGCAAGGAAGGCCTTGGGATAACAGGGAGCTCCGGAATATGGTGTTAAAGTCTCCTACTAAAATGAAAGGAATTGGAACACACTCCCTTCTGAGCAAAGGGCATGCAATTGCTACTTGGAGAAACACTATCCCCACGTCTGAAAAAAGCACACACACATAAACGTCCTACCAAGAGACAGAAGCCTTCTGCAAAGCTCCCTTCTCCATAACAGACCTCTCCCCTGGTAGGAAAACATAAAGGAAATTCAAAAATCCAAACACAGCAATGGCCAAGATGAACTCTACACTTGTGATTTCTAGCAAGAGAACCTTGCTAGAAAGATGTTGCTCTTCCCATCTCCATTAAACAGCACAACCTCATCCCCACACTGCAACAAAACCCAGAAGACCAAAGAGCAGAGACCCTGTGGAAAGTCACACATTCAGCATATCCCTGCTAATGAACCCAGTAATTAGAATAAATCCTCTAACATATTGAACAATACAAAGCAATTCACAGATCAAGCCCACAACTGCCTGCAAAGTAAATGCTGATTAGACTTGCACTGCCCTACAAGAGCTTTCCAATGGTCACCTACAACATGCCAAGCATCAAGGTGCTCCCCTCACCTCCTTCTATGGCAGTGACAACCTGACTGCCTTCAGACACGGCTTTCTACAAACACCTGCTCCCACTGCCTGTTTTTTCTTCCCTTTTTTGCTTATTTGAAATAAGAGTTGAGAACCTCCCCGCCCCTGCTAGAAGGGAGAGCCCTTCCCACAAGTGTTTTTAGGAGAGGACAAACTGAGAGTATCTGGGGCCATGCAGATGCAATATGTGAAGTGAGGTCCATCTCCCCTTCCTCATTTCTGCCCTAATATTACTTGCCCAGACTTGGCAGTCTGCTAGTTACACGCAGCCAGTGGGAGCATTTGCTGTAAAAGCAGCCAGACGCTTGAATTGTGCAGTTCCGAGCCTGAGGAAAGGGTCCAGGGCCAGCCTGGAGGGCAACTTCTACAGAACCAGGAGGCATTTTAAAGGACAGCAAGGCAAAACATCCCATGCACCTTCACAGAAGCACAAAGTTTTGTTGAGGTTTAAATCAACCTGCTGCAGCTTAGGCTATGTTGGCACCAGCACTGTCCTAGCTCAGCCTCTCGATAGCCTGGGCTCAGCTGGAGCGCAGTGCACGTCCCACATTGCAAGAAAACAAGCATTTTTTAATATTGTTTTTAATTCCAAAAGATGCATCCAGCTCCATTTTTATTGCAACCACAGAGCTATACGTAGGGTAGGTCCTCCTGGGGCTTTGCTGCAATGGAATTCATTTGTTCTTGGATGGAAGAACATTCCAGAACCCATGGAAGGACATTCATTTGGCTTGCTTTTAGAGACAGCCTGAAACAGGATGGCATGAACCTATATATATATGCAGTTCTACAACGTACAGGCTTAAGTATATGAACAGTAAGAAGGACATATATACGCCATATACACTTGTTTTAAATGCTTTCAGCTTATGAATCTTACCAGCAGCAGTGCCGAGGAATATTTGGGGAATGCTCCAGCTCTATCATCCTGCTTCTGGTTTCTGTAGGGATGTCTGCAGCTTCTCACCCCTCCTCAGATACTTCCCACACCTGAAGCCAAGTGCCACGAGAGAAATCTGGAAACTCTTTTCAGCTGAGGGGGGTAGGAAAAAAAAAAAAAAAAAAGAAGAAAAAAAAACACACTGAGTAGGTTGAAATTAGGGCTCGCTAACCAATTTAGCTGAAAATCTGAATCATCTGTGGATGTTATCTGCTAAACCAGCTTTCCTGCAAAGGTTCCTAGTCCTCAACAAAGCAAATCTCTCTCATTATCCACAACTTTCACTCGAGGCAAAGAAATGGCTTGTCCAAGTCTCTTAACTAAACAGTCAAACCAGGATACACCCAAGCCCTGGAGACCAGGTTTTGGAGTGCCTGTTTTGCAATTATGCCTAAACAAATATCTTTTCAGAGAGGAACTTTAAAATGAGGAACCTTTTCATTTTTGTGTAATTGCTTAAAACCACAGCTACCACAGAGACACATTTCTAAGCTCCTAGAAAGGCTGTTTTCAACATTCCTAATATTCACTGTTTAAGCCATGACTTCGCTGAATGATTTTTTTTTTTTTTCCTGTGCAGTTGAATATGTCCTGTATCTAGAGGGTAATTTTAGCTTTAATCTGCATTAAACACTAGAATGTCGGACAAGTGAAGCATTTGATGGTGATGATAATGAGTAGCCCATTAAAGGTAATTTTTAAAAAGTTAATGAGTTCTCACTAAGGGACCGACACGTACTGTAATGAAAAATGTTTGCATAAAGAATGTAACTTTCTAGCTATTTATTTTACTTTATAGAGAATCTATAAAACTTTTTAATATGCCTTCAGTTAATTCAGCAATTTAGACAAGGCTTGAGTTTTATTTTCCTTCTTGCTTTCCATAGCAGGATGCAGAAATCTACTTTTCTAAGGAAAGCAACTGATATGTCAATTAATCAGGCTTTTTTACCGCCCTATTCTCTACTGAATGTCCAGGGATTCAATTTTTCCCCCCCTCTTAATTAAGGGTCCTTGGCAACAAAGTTATTTAGCTATAATGAATCTTGCCAGCTCCTGAGCTATGTGGTCACTGTTATCCACTATGTGAGTTTACCAACATAAATAAACCCCTTTAGTGACTAAACAAAGTCGAAGTAGCAATAAATCAAGGCTGCCACATATACTGGGTTAAACCTTCAGCCAACATAAATACAAGGCAGCTTTTTGCTGCGATTTGCTTGGTACAATGACATCATACACGTCCAAGCAGCCCGTCCTGAGCACAGCCAAAACCCTAACACAGGTCCCTTATGCAGCTTGCATTGCAGCCAGAGCTAGCTGCAGCTTCTGCCTTCTCTGACCACATTATAAAATAATCTATATTTTAATCTATAAACACAACTCGGCATTTTCTGTGTGATTATGTTTTGGCAAGGGGACTCCCTCCACAGTCTCTCATCACATAAGGGTTTTGAAAGTTACTGAAAAGGCAGAATTTGTCAGCTCGGAGCCAAACATGGCCTTTCCCTACTGCCCCAAGTCCTCGAGGAGGAACAAAAGCTACAAAGAACTGGGGCCAGCAACACATCCAAATAAGCAGAAAGGCAAAAGCAGACTTGGAGAGTGCTAAGTGGAGGCTGGACTACACCGACTAGAGCTAAAGCTGATGGAAGGGGCATGTGTGTGCTTACGTAACCTAATACTGGGTGCTTATACCACAGCATCTTAGATTTTTTCAAGCCAGGCCTAGAGCATAACTCTGCTAACCTTCTGATCCATTAGAGCCTCCTCCTAGGAATGCACCTACATTGCAGGACACCTCATAGCCCAGGGGGAATAAATAAACATCAAGCTAAGTCACAGCCCAGGGGGAATAAATAAATAAAGCTAGTTTTAAAAGCAGCTTTGCTATTAAGAACACGCACAGCACAAACATCAAGCCAAGGCTTCACCTTGTCCATCCAAGCAAGCCTGTACCAGGCATCTGAATCTCCACAGCAAGGCAGCACCTGAAGCCTTCCCTAGGAGTGAGCTGCTCCTCCGGAGGGCTTTTATCCCTGCGGATGGCAGCTGAGCACGGGGATCCTTGTGCAGGGCACAGGGATGCTCCCAGCTGCTTCTTGTTTCTGTTCCCCATGAGCACCTGTGAACTGCAGCTCCAAAGCACAGCAGGCAGCTTGGATTTTGCCTTTTCCAGTAACAATTTCTTCACTAAATAAAGCAAAATAATTAAATACTTGAATGTGGGAAGGAGTAAATTGAACAACTGCATCAAAGACATGTTATTGATCTGGGGGTGAGCAAAGGATGAAAGAGAAGGAAGGTTCATG
The DNA here is from genome assembly GCA_013398735.1 of Nothocercus julius. Taxonomy (NCBI): domain Eukaryota; kingdom Metazoa; phylum Chordata; class Aves; order Tinamiformes; family Tinamidae; genus Nothocercus; species Nothocercus julius. The sequence goes on along the minus strand of VZSV01000107.1, from coordinate 2,078,966 downwards.
TGAGCCTGTGTGCATGACAGAGTTAAAAAAGGAGCAAAGTTAATAACTGATTGGTGAAGCCATAAAAATGGCAATAAGGAGCTTTTGCCTTAATCAGCTTGGTGCTGAGCTAGACATATAATTTTATGTCACCTTTTATTTATATTGTCCTCAGGAAAGTTGCTCAAAGAGGTGCACTACAAAAAACCTCTAAAGCTGGTCCTCACAACAGATTACATTTTACAGTCTTTTAAAAACAAAGAAATAAAGCAAAGTCACCCATGTATCAGCTTTTTCTCCACTGTCTCTTTATTCTCTCAAGCCTATGTTGAGTTACATTGCTTGCCTTCTAAATCATGGTATAATAGAGATGGAAAGACTTCACTTTATTTTTTTCGCCTCCTTCTCCTTTTATTATTCCTTTTGAAAGAGCTGCAAAGGCCTGAAATATCACCCAGGCCTCTCCGAGGCCACTCAGCACAGTGCTTATTAAACAGCACACAAGAGCGGATCTACCTTTAATTAAGCCATCTTTGAAGGGTACTACGTAAAGGAGCGTGGTTTGGAGCTGCGCAGCAAGCAGTGAATGCAGGGGAGTGAGCTGAAGGGGAACAGCAGGAAGGATTCAAAATACAGAGGGATCAGAAGGGATTTCCAAAAAAAAATATATATATATTTTTTTTTTTTTTTTTTTAAAGAAAAAAATGACAAAGTTTTTTTTTTTTTGAGGGTGTGTTTCATTCCCTACTTTGACTCGCTTTTCCAAGACACATCAGGTTGTTTGCAGGAACAATTTGCTAGCAAATACCTGCTTCCCTTCTGCGCGGACAATTAGAAATTGCAACATATATACAACACTTACCCATGTTTAAGTATCAATCAGCTTGTGTATTATTTGAGCAGAGTACACATTCAAGTGCACTTTACACCGCTGCGGAACAGACTAAACAAACCTGACCTCAGGGGTGACCCCCACGGGATCCCAAAAGATTGCAAATGTATGGAAGGCAGTCGCCAGGAGACTTTTACAGCCTGGTAATGACATGCAAATGCCACGCTGTCTCTGTACCGCAGCCAAATTCAGGGCTTGTATATGAGAGTAATTTCCTGAAGAATTTGGGGAAAATGTGATACTTTCCCTTTTATGTCCGGAATTCGCAGCATCCCGTCCTCGGCACCAGAGGTGGGTCGGGACAAGGGAAGTGGGTCTCCCTGGAGCACCCTGCGCGAGGGCCCCGCTTTGGCGGCTCCGTCACGCGGGATCCGGCCGGCGCTGGCGGCAGCGCCGCAGCCGCCCATGGGATGTCCGGTCCTTGCGGCTTTCCCGGCCCTGTCGGTGCTTCCACCCCAGCTGTGCATACGTTTGCCATAAGGCAGCTTATCTGCTCCCACTGGAGCACCTTCCACGGGCCTTGCTACTGCTCGGGATGCCGGCGTGGACACGGCCGGTTCCTTCCGCCGGGGCAGAAGGGCCTGGTCGTGCTCCCACCGTAGGCTTTGGGGAACAAGTCCCCTCGAGCGATGCTGAGGAGCAAAGGGCAGCACGCCACGACCGTGGCCCCTCACGCCCTTGTCTCCTTCAGGACACTGGTGCTTGGTGTTAATCGGAGCTCTGCCGAGGACCACAAGGAGGAAAAACTGTTGAGCTCGTTGCTTTTTTATACAAAATAAGATCCTGGGAGGTTTTATTGCTTTTAGGCCCCAAATTGGCAGTTACTTCCTTCTCCATGTGCCTCATCGTCTGCTTTTCTCCCCTCCTCCCCAAAGCACATCGTTAGTAAACGGCCCATTTTCTTCCAGTATATAATATTACAAACCTACGGGTCTTTCTCCTTTCCTCTGCAGTGCCAGCCTCTTCTAGGGAATTAGGTTATGCGTACGGCATGAAAACAGGACCACAGGCTGGGCCTCTACAAGCTGCTAATTGAAAACCTTGTCAAGAAGGAGGAGGAAGTGGCAAGAAACTTGGCAGGGCCTCATGTTTTCCACACTGTACGTAGTTCTCGGTGCCTTTGAATGGCAGCTCTGCGGTACTTACAGGTTGTGCCAGTGCCGTCTGTGCAACTGTCCAACACATTCATCTGTACAAGCTGGAAAAAAAGGAAGAAAAGAAGGGAGTTTATATCCAGCAAGCCACATCCTGGGCTTTTCTTGCAGGTAATGCCGTTGCTGAAATGCAAGTGAGGAAGACAGAAGGCAAGACCTCCCATCCACGTGCATAACAACTGGCTACCGAAAAACACTGATGAGGAAATGTTACTCTTTAAAGGCAAAATCCACACGCGAGATTCCTAGTAGCTAAGGAAGTGGAATAGGGCACAGGGATCCTGCAGGATTGCAGGCCTGATCCTACTTCAAAACACCAGTTCACACAGGAGCAGAGGAATCCAACCCCGTAGTTGGAACAGGCCCCATTAAAAATTACTACAGATTGCCTGATATGAAATGCTTACATTATGAAAACAGGGATGATTTTGCATCTGCTAATGAGGATAATGACTAATATATTCAGGCATTAGGCGTGACAGCTGTCTGTATGTTTTTAGGGGCGTATATTTTTAGATACCATTTACCTCCAAACATATTAACTACTACATTCTCCCAAAGAGCTCCAAGCCTAGAAGCTTAAGGCAGCAGGTTAGATTTCTTGCTCTTTCTGCTACCCAGAGTTACATCACTTTTGTCTCATTATTTGAAAGCTCTCATAAATCTGCCCCTCAGATCCTCGGCTGAGTGATGTGGTAAAGGGAAATGGCTAATGCCAGTGTGAAACAGAACAAAATTGAAATCACTGTCTGCAGAAACACTGCTTAAATACATCTGCACTGCCTGCTGCTCCATTTTAACTAGTTTAATCGCTTGCTGACCAAGCGGGGCTTAGAACTGTTAAGGAATATATGTTTTTACTTTTCTCCCGTTTTTCAAAACCAAAGATTTGCAAGACAAACTCCAATTTTAAGACAAAAGTCACCCCATTAAATCTTAACAGATGTTTCTCAAGTTCAGAAGATTAAGAAAGATTTCAGCATCAAAAATCAAAGAAAATATTCTATGACCTTAAAAAAGGATAAATCGCAAAGCTCTAAACAAACCAAAAGTCCACTTTGACAGCTGCATCTGACTGAATTGATGAGGTGCTATTGATGTTTGGATTAAACTATGCCTCTGTGATCAAGTACTCAAACATGGGATAAAAGAGGAATATATTCTTTAATCCCACCAACTAATTTTGTGTAGGCTGCAGTTGCAGAAAGCAGTGGTTACAGAACAAACGTTGGAAGTGGCGTCACTTTTGCTTATTGACAAAGCTATTTTTATTTCATTAATTCACCAAGTATACTATCAGCGTTTAAACTAACACGGGGAAATCTATACCCAGCACAGTATTCTCCACAAACAAATCACTGAAAATTTCAAAGTCATTAAAGGTAGAATCAATAGGATATGATTCTGAAGGGCTAGGAAGATGCAGTGCTAAAATGTAATAGAAAAATTACATATTGATTTTTTTTATATATAATCTTGATAAACAAAGTAAACAACGTAGGAGATTCTACTTCTATTGCTGTAGCATCTCTTCTCCAAAAAGGAAAAGGGTTAAGGGACAGTTAAGTCACTCGTTAATTACTGTCTTCATCTGTCACTCTATAACCTTAGAAATCTGCCACCACTATGAGAAGACTGCACAATGTGTAGGAACCCCTGGGGTGTAACCCCAGGCTTCAGGTGCCACGTTATTAGGAATCCAGACGGGAGAAACTCTAAAATGACACTATCCAGCCCTAAGCCCACATTTTCATCCCACAAAAACTGGGAAAGGGCTTTGGGATAGATGAGGATCAGAGCAGTAGTGTTTCAGGCGTCAGTGTCTGCACTGCCACATCCTAGGACAGCTCCTGGAGTTCAGATCCAGCCTGATGCCATTTTAGGTGAATGGTTCCCATCAGTAAATACGAACCGTGAGCATCCCTGGGGGCTGTTTGCTCAGATAACAGGGAAGCTCATCCTGGAGATGCCAAAAGATATGGCAAAGGTAGGGCAGCCGTCTGCAGAGCAGACTCTGGGGGCAGCATGTGAATCCACTGAAGAGGGTGGCAAAATTCTCATTGATTTTGAAAACGCCAGGACTTTACCTCTAATTCTTTAGCCATTCTATCTCTTTTTGCTACTCCTGTTGCTCTTAACAGCTCTTCATTGCTACTGGTGAAGGAATGTCCACTGGTAAGGAACATCCAGATCCAGACCTGCACGCTTTGTTGCCGTATTGTGTATGTTGGAGGAGAGGAAAAAGCAAGCTTTAAAATTCTGGGAACTGCTTCTGAGAAGAGCCAAGCACTCCCAAGCCGTTTTGAACGAAACCATACATTTTGCAGGATTAGGCCCACAGTAACCCAAACCAGCTGCCTGGCATTCGAGAGAGGCCGCAAAAGCAACACAGCAAAATGATATTATGAACATAAAAGAAAAGAATTTAAAAAATGGATAGTCTCTTCACCTAACTTGGCAACATAAAAAAAGGGTATATTCTCAGCTTTGGAATAGCCTAGGCTCTTTAAAATATCTTAAAGCTCACTTATGTGTACATTTTTAGGAAGAGAATGGATGCAAAAGAAACAACATTGCCATCAGTTTGTCCTGTTTTTACAGCACTTGTTCCAGAAGGATGCAAAGATGCACCGCGCTATGACTGGAAAACACTTGTTGAGAAAATGCATGCAGTAATAACACAACTGTGCGTTGATGGTTATTTATATATTATATAAATAAGTACCATGTTCCAGTATCATGATCCTTTCTACACTAAAAAACAAAATATTGACAAAATTTGCTCTTTTTTTTTTTTTTGAGCTGGAGAAAATACATTTCTTCAATTTTTTTTCTCAATTTTTTCATTTTTTTCTCAAACGCTTTTCTCAAACACTTTTAAACTCACAAGTATATCAGCTCATGCTTTCAGAATTGTAAATATGAAACCAAGCAACTCCACTGGTTATGATTCATACAGTTGGGCCCTGGCTATTATGCAAAGATAGGTTTTACCATTACAATTATACTTATGTAATCCTGACAGTTTTCTTTGTGTTGCTAGGGAAGCCTGTAAACAAACCAAAGAAAACCGCAGAGTACTTCAATAGCAGTGACAAAATTTCATAGCCACAATACTGAGAATATGGTCTAATTATTCTATAAACACACTTTGATTTGTTTACTGCAGTGTCAAATTAACTTCAAATATGTAACAACAGTCACTGATTTGATATGGTGTACAATGCTGCCAGTGACTGCTTTCATTGTAGCGTGTGTAAATCTATCTCCTTTTAAAATGAGTTCCTTTCTGAAAGTGCCTCTGCACTACATTGCGAATACTAAGCAGGGAAACACATATGCAACTTATTTAAAAGAAAATTATTTCCAACGAATTTTGCTATGATCCAGCATATTTTGGCTCCACTTTATTTTTCCTTTTGCACGGTAGAAGGAAGAAGTTTTAGGAAGATTAATAACTCATGACTTAGAGAAACAAATTATAATCTCAGCAGAGAAAAATAAGCGAAAGTAACCTCGTCTCCATCCCTACAGTTGCCTGCGCTACTAAGAAGGAGGACAGAACTCAGACCGTTGCAACAATATATATTTAACTGGGACAAAATCACATTTTTAAGCATTTGCAAAGAACGCTGGTCCTGGGGAGATGCATTGAAGAAACAAATGATTACGCTGGGTGTGGTTTTCATTTCAAACTGGATTTGACTGAACTGCAACCGAGGCAAAATATTGGTGGTTCACAAGAAGATTCAGATGGGGGGTTGTTCTTTTTAGGGATTTTTGGTGGAGGGACCGCTCTGATAGAGCGGTCAGAAGCCAACCCAGTGCAAAAAGCAAGTTGCAACCGGACTGTCAATTTTCCTCCCCCTATTTGTCAAGTGTTCTGGTTTCATTAGGAAGGCACAACGGGATAATCCATAAACCGGCATTTCTTCGGGAGATCAGTTACCTCCTCTTCCTTCTCTGGAAGTGATGAGACCTGCAGGTGGCTGGAAGAGATGCCTACCCACTTTCAAATCTCCCCAACACAAGGCCTTCAGCAGATTATTTTCCCTGGGACTCTGGGAGAGGAGGTGAAACATTTCTTTTGCAACACCTGCAATGTCAAAATATCACAGAAAGTCGCTGGAAGTTTGGGGAATCCTACAGGCATCCCAAGCAGAGCACCTGAGAAGGCCCTGAACAGACACACAGGGACTTCTGGCCTTTACAGGAAAGAAAATACAGGATTTACTATCATTAAATCGATCTAGGGACTCGCTGAGAGTTTAGAGTTTTAATACTCGTAAGGTAGAAGTTGTGGAAATTAACAATGAAATTGTGGAAATCAGAGGCTATTATTACAAAGCCTCTATTTAAGGGATAGTTTTCTTGGCGGAGAAGTATACGAGGCAATAAATTGCATTAGTAGGTGATTACATTCCCACAGCAACAACTGAATGTGGCGGAATAAGTAACCACAAACACCATTATACAAGAAGGGAAAGGATAAAAGCCACAGGATTTGCCCCTTAAAGATATTTTATACACACACATTATTTCCCTACAGTTCCTATTAGTACATCCAAGTGTCTTGTGCTTTATCCTGCTCAGTGTTTCCATATTTAGTAAAGTAGTAAAAGGTGGAATCAAAAAAAAATTCAATTCCGTGGTTGGCTCTGTATCCCGAATCTACCTGATGCTCATTCCTGGGGATATACAGATGGCTTGTAGATCAAGTTCTGATGGCTGTTTAAGTCTTCCAAGTTCGGTAACAAGGATTCCCTTTTTTTTTTTTTTTCCCCATTATGTAAGGCTGGGAGATTGTAATTGCCTCACAGCCCTTATTCCTGCCTCTGTCACAGCAGGATAAGCCTGTTTTGTGTGTACAAAGCATGCACCAACCCCAGGCAAGGCGCAAACCCGCTCGGAAATGGGAGCAGGATGCAAGAGGCTGCCGTTGTGCACAAGTTCCTAAGAAAATGACCCCTGTGCCACAGTTTGCACTGGCTGTCAAGTAGTTTCCATGGGGGTAGATGTAATGGAGGCGATTCTGCCCTACAAACCAGAGCTCAGCTTACAGTCCATGCACCTGCCTCCTATATATAAGAGCAGTATAATATAATGCCTCTTATATATAAGCAATATAAGGCTTTAGGATAGTTTTATCTCATTTTTATTTTTGATACTTTTACATCATTGCTTCTTATATAGGAGCCTATAAAAAGAAATTTTGTCTTGCAAAGAAGTCTAACCGAAGGCATTTTGGCTTCCTCTTTTTTGATGTCCAACACAAGAATAATCCTAACATTTCTTTCCCAAAGCCTTTTCCTGCCATCAGTGGTGCCTTTTCTCTCTGTCTCCCCATGCTTTTATAAGTGGAAGACAGATAGCAGCTGCATTGCCAGTGATACTGCCAGGACCATGTGTAAGAACAAAAGTCTGGGGATTTCTGGCACATGTGTCTGGTGTGTTAGACGCTTTATGGAGCAAAGTGTCTTTGGATTTGTCTGTATTTGCCCTAAACAAACACGTTTCTTCTGGTTTCCTCCATGCTCGCTTCTTCATGCGAGCTGCCCAAAGTGACCATCTCACAAATGTGAGACTGGGTCAAATATTCTCCCTTCTACCCTGGTAATGAATTGTTCAGTCTCTCTCCTCCCTTCACTCATTCCCATTGGAAAAGCTCCCTTTCCCATTCGCCCCTTCAGTCTTATCCATCTGAAGCAACATGCTACCAGTTTAGTGGGCAGTAACACACCTCCTCAAGCAGCTAGTGCCAGCTGATGGCATAAAAAAAAGACCTAAAAAATACCCAGTTATTTTAAATTGCACTGAGGGCTGTGGGGAGGATTGCTGCAAATGACTGTCCTGAGGTTCACCGACGAAAAAGGCTGCCCAACACACTAACAGGAAAAGATTCCTATTTCTGCACCTTCAGCGGAGTAATTTGTAGCTGACAGGATCTGACAAGCATCCTGCTGCAGAAAGAATTGCGTCCTCGTGTGAGCCTCGAACGCAGGGGGGCATCAAGGCAGAGGAATGGGCAGGGGACGAGGAGGGACAGGGTGGCGTGAGGTTCTCTGCTGCGCACTGAGTGCAGTCGGATGCAGAAGAATCAGCAGCCGTGTGCATTAATGAAGCCTTCCACCCAGCCCGCCGGTGAGGTGAAATGGGGGTTGAAATATGCTCTTAATTCAGCGTATTCTTCATGTCTTTAAGAGCTCTTGCTGATGTGCTCAGGGCACAAAGCAGTGCTGTCATGTCTTTCGTAGAAGAGAATCATTATGGTTGGAAAAGACCTTCAAGATCATCCAGTCCAACTGCAAACTGCTTTGCTCCCTGTTTCTCTGGGAGCAAAACTCAGATCTGGGTGGAAGAGTTTTCCAGCACTTGGTCAGAAGAAAAAAGTCTTTCCAAATACAAAAAGACTCAGGCTCCGGACACATAACTTTGCAGAATTTCACCAAGATCTTTCTCTTTTGCATCTGCCCCTGGGTGGGAACCAAAGCTCAGGAAAATTATGTCCTTCTAGCCAAGGGCTAAGACAGAAGCCCTTGACTAGAAGACGAGCTGGGACATGAGTGCTAATGGAAGGGCCCCGAGCACCTTATAGATGAGGTGATTCATCAGTGGCTCAAACAGGCATCTCCAGGCTCTCCACAACTGCTTCTCGCCACAACAGGTGCTGCAGCAAATCGGAGCTATTGCAAAATCTTCTTCTGGGAGGCTACATGCCTTGTTCCTGGTCTTCCGACAAACTTCATTGCCAGAATGTAAATAAAACACCACCTAGGCTGAAGCATGAGAGTGAGAGGGAACTCAATACCTAAGCAAACTCTGCAGTGAACTTCTGTGCAAATCAAAGGAGCCGACAGCCCAGATCCAGCTATAAAAATCGACCCAGTGGATGCTGCCATGGATAGGAAGATGCTCTACTTGTCTCTAAAGTGATAGCTCCTTCTTGGTAGGGCTTGGGGGTCTGCAACGGATGGGGGAGGCAGGACGCTGCATCTCAGATCTTGTGCCTATGTCAGCCCTCTGGCTCTGTGAGTCATTTAGTCGCTACTACTGCTACTTAATCACTGTGAAATCTTACTAGGCTCAAGTCAACAATTAATTGCTACGACATCAGCAGAGCTGATTCACAGGATATGCAAGGTTAGGTGTATGTGGGGTGATGCGCGCGGTCAGACTCCCTCTAGCTACCTCAGAGAGAACAGTAAAGAAGAAAGATGCTATGAGGAAGAAGCAGCACAACTTAAATGCTCCTCTTTGACAATATTTACCTAGATACCTGCAAAGCAGATACGGAAATATCAAAAAAAGACAGCCCAGAGACATGCTGCCTCTTTTAAATGGTAGCTTAATAGACAGTAGAGGTGAAAGATGAGCTGCCCACAGAAGAAATGCTAATAGCTTTGCAACCCACTAAAACACACACAGAGCTGAAAGCAAGTTGGAAAAGAGAAACCAAACCTTGGGTCAGAAAATAAAGGGGGCTCTGTAGGTGGCAGGACGGAGGCAGCGCCACGGAGCTGCTCAGCCGCGGAGCCCAGGCTGGCAGCAGGCCGCATGCCTGCTGGGATTCGCCCAGGTGTGGGCCTACCTGCAAACACATCAATAAAAGCAGATTGAGACAATTTAGTAACTCCCTCCTCCTAACAATTCCTTTCCCTCCTCTGAAGAAATAACCACCCGGCTGGTTCCAGGCCGGTAAGCACACGGTGTAAAGCCCGAGCGGGGCTAAGGCCTCCAGCCCTGAAAGGCAAGAGGTGAAATCCAGCCCGCACTTAAAACCAACAGCGTAAAGCCAATTTAAAAGTCTTAAAAGTCTATCTTTGATCAAAAGGAAGATGTTGTTTAATTGAAAAGTCTCCTTTTCTGGAACAGCTGGATTTTCCTCAAGCTGCAGCCACTTCAAAAGGATTCCCAGTAATGTCAGAGCTTCTTAGGTTTAAACTGTCAGCATCGGAGGGCTGCTACAGGCTTTCGTCTCCTGCAGGTTCCTAAAGACCCCGAGTATATAAAGATCCATTTTAAATAATATAAGTGCTTTAAAAATACAGAAGGGAGGGAAAATGCTAAGAAAAAAAAATTCCCTCCATATGTAAAGTTATCATGGTTTCTGCTTAGGACTGATTTCTGTAGCAGTTGGGTATTTTTTTTAATACTTTTGCTCCTTCATTTGCAAAATACATAAGCAGTAATGAGGAACCTGTTGCTGAATACACACAAGAACGTGTTTTGGAATTGCTGCCTTGCTTCGGATGCGTTGCATTTAAATGCAAATGGAAAATGCACTTAGGCAGGCATTATTATTCAGGAAAGTGTGCCCTGTCATGTCTCATCATGCTTGACTAAAACTTTGCAACTCTGGCAGAGCTGGCATAAAAATCAGGATGTGCCAGGATGGGGATGGAGACGTGACATTCTCCTCCGGGGAGAGCAGACAGCAGCTTAACACAATTGATGTCATATCCAAACTCCACAAAGCCCTCAAAATAAGATAGTTTGGATTTTTTTTAAATCTCAGAATTCCCTCTGCGCCTTAACTCCCATGACCCATGTGAGAATTTGCAATTTCTATATTAAATTTAAATTCCTGGCATACACTGTCTTTATGCAGCAGAGAGAACCATAGACGAGGGGCTTTAGAAACAATTCCTCCACTTGGACAATGCTGAAGTCTGTTCAGGATTAAAGCAGATGAGGGGGCCAGATCAACCCCCCATTCCCTCAGCTCCCTGCCTTAAGTCACACATATTCAGGTGACCTGATCTCCATGTCTCACTTTTCTTGTGCATTGACTCCAAGAGACTTTCCTTCCAACAGCTCACATAGACGTGGGGACTTGCATCTTTGGGGTGAGATCCTGTGTGAATCTTGTCATTGGGTTTTGTACTGCTTCTATAATTCTATTAAGTCTTGGCTCAATGTGCTTAAGTTTTTTGTTTTGGTTTGTTTTTTTTGTATTTGATACTCATGGCTGTATTTATATCCAAAGCAATATGTCTCTTATTACAAACATAAGTCTTTCTAATGGCATAAGCTCTGAATGCATAGAACATTTAGCCCATAAAAACAGCCAAGGTCCCATGCAGTTTCCACTGAAATCATCTACAAACCTTACAAACCTCCCATATTTTTTAACAGCAACGGAATCAGGTCCCAACTCTTCTGCCCTTAGAGGGGAGAGCAGCATTCGACATTGCTGGTAACATCCCCACGCCGATGAGCCGCTCGCTCTGCAGTACATAACATTTTATGAAGCAGAGAACTGCTTTCCCTGAGCAATTACGGTTTGGAGAGCGGATCTCGGCACTCCGAGCTCCTGCCTGTCACATCCCACCCTCACGTGCTCATTCTTAGCCTGCCCGCCTGCTTATTCGCTGTGGTAACGAGTGTTAAACACCAGTTATGTGATAAGAGCAGATCCCAGGTGGATATCAAGTTATGGGCTAAGGTTTCAGTGGGCGAGCGTTTTCCTGCAACTTCCCACCCCATTTTTTCAGCTTCTTGATTAGGTGCTTGATAAGCACAAGAACTTGTACTCCTGAAGCGCCCTTTTGCCCTCACCAAGCACTGCGTGGGACAGGGGAAGCTCTTCAAATATATAATTACACGAACAAGGGCGGCTACCAAGACACTTTTAAAAACGTACACGCACCTGGGCACGGCCAGCAAGGCAGGCGTTCGTTCCGGCACATGTTGGGAACTCTGGCAGGCGGATACAAAAGCCTCTCCAGCAAACTGGGAAGATGTGATGGCAGCCACAGGAGCAAGGGGCTGCGCCGGGGCACGGCGGGAACCACAACTCGCTGCTCCGCTGCAGAGCAGGATCCGTGCTGGGCTGTGCTGCCCAGCGCTGGTAGGTGAAATAGGAAGATTTAATTTCTTGGGATTAAGTCATAAATTTGCATTAAGATAAAGACGTATAAATGGATAGGGCATCAAATGATATAATCGGGGGGGAGGCTGTGTTCTTCGCTCCCACTGTGACACATTCTGTAGGAATTAAGCAAGGCGTTACCTTGGCCACTTGCTCTCTCTAGTGGCCAGGCTGGAGAATAACCTTAGTCCTCACCTGCATGTGCAACTTTCCTAATGCTATTGAGGCCTAGGTACTTCTAGATAAGAAAGGCAAACTACACGCTATAAACGGCCCCCATTAAACACTAAAGCTGCCACTCAAGTCCCTGCTATTCCACCATCACACAGGGGAGAACCTTTGGGAATGAGGCAGGAGCATCTGACTATCCCCAACAAACCTCCTTGAGCTGCTAATTTAAGCCCCCTCGGCAATTTCTAACTTGCTCAAGGTGTTTTAGGCACATGGGCAGTGTACAGGATGGCTTTAGGTACGGGAGAGGTGGATTTATTTAAAAACATATACTGTGCAAGTGGTAAAGATCCCAAACCCGGTTAGCTGTCGTCTCCCTTGTGGAGCAGGTGTATTATAAAATATTAGAAACAGAATAATTACAAATCAAGAGCAGCAAAAATGATGTTCCTGGAAATTAAATTTGGGATCTGAAAAAAAAAAAAAAAATCAGATCTTTTTTCAAAGGTAACTGCAATTATTTTACCCCAACTAATTATCTGGGCTTTCTGCTTCCTGTTCTGCTATAGTTTCTGCCCTTACTTCAGCCTGCCCAGTGTTTTAAGTCAATCTCCAACACTCCTCAAGGGCAGGTTGTAGAGCTTTGATTTACATTCTACTAGAGCTGGAGAAGAAGCCAACTTCAGAAGTGTAAAGAAGATAAAAAATTAGAGGTGGAGTGTAAAACACAAATAGAATATAGGCGTAAATTAAACAAGGACTTACTGCATGACAGCAAAAGGAAAGACGGTGCCAAGGTTTTCACTTTAAATAGAAGATTTTCACTCTGGATCATTTTTTTAACCCAGAGACTGAAGTTAGAAGGCACTGCCTCAGTCTAATGTTTAATGACATTCATAACTCTATAATAGTATTTTGCAAAAATTTCTGCTCGGGCTTAATATTTCTGATTATGGAATAGACAATACAGTGATGTCATGAATACAAAGTTAGTAAATTATAATCTGTCATTTGGGTTTAAACAAGAGTATTCCTTCAGACAATAGGCATGATGAATATAAGTGCAAATGAGCCATGAATCTCTTCTTATTTAGATCCATTTTCCTATGAATCTTCATTGAATTCCAACACAATCTCTTTACTGTAAATCAAAGGCAGCCCTGCCTTGCAGTAACACGTCGACCTGATGCAATGACGAAACACCCACAGTCATTAAACACCATCTCCATCTTCCAAAGTTCCTTTATAGCAGCAGGGTCTAGTGTTTGAGGGTGCAATCTTGCCCTTGCCGATGCAGGATCCGAGTGTTACCAACAGCGTGGGCCCTGCTTGTGCTGGTAGTAACAAAGACGTCCCTTTGGCTGTCCCACCTGAGCGCGGCACGCAGCAGACGCCACGTGTCCCAGCAGAATCCTCATCCTCCGTCCATTTCATGCCACCTTTTGAAACTGCCACGAGATTCCCGAGCTGATCCTGACAGCTCCCTCCTTCCAAGTGTCAGCACCTCGGCTGAAGTCACGGCCTCATGTGAGAGCAAACAAACGCACCTTAATTCTCCAAGAGGCTCCTAAAGCTGCCGTCATGCCCGTCGTTGGGAGCCGCTGCAAAGTTGTGCCACGAATCCTCTGCGTCCCTTTCCCCTCGCTTCTTCACCTCATACTGCACCGTGGGACTTCAGTGCTTTGTTTGAGCAGCCCTCGTGGCACACGGTTGGTCACCTTGTCCCCAAGGGGACCCTGCTCACCATGGGCCCTCCTGCTCCTCTGTGCCGGCCCGCTCCTAGTGCAAGCTGGCAGGAGAGGCAAGAGGCAAGGAGATAATCAGGCAGCCGCTGTGGTCTGAATGCAATCCTCGTTATCTCCTCATGCATTCTCTCCTCAAATTGTATGACCTGCATTTCAGGCACCCTTGGGCTTGGGATTTACATTTTTAATATTGGGGGCTTGCGACGCTGTCCTCTTGTTGGTTAATTGGTATCAGAGAGCAAGTGTTTTCCCTTCCACTGAAATAAATCTCCCCTAAAGCTGCAATTGCTCATTCTTTTGTTCCATCCTCATTTGAAATGGGTTCTGCAAAGCTTCCACTCCACGCTAAATAATCTTCAACTCTCACTTTTTAAAATCTGTTGGTTTATGCCTTAATGGCTTTGATGGGCTTTGCTATTCAGTCTTGTTACTTAAACCACTTTCCTCATATTCCTAAACTTCGTGTTTTCATTCATCCTTACCACAGTGGACCCTTTGAAGCTGAAAGGATTTATTTATTATCCAGAATACTTTTCCCCCCGATTTTGGAAACATACCTTTTTAAATGACAATGTGACACACACAGTTCAAGACATTTTCTTAGTCTAGAATATTGAGCCTGAAACAAATGAATTTGGGGTTCTGCTTTGCTCAAAAATCCATCTGTACCTCTCAGGGAATCATTTTTCCAGGAGATCTTGTGTCGGCTCCAAACAACAGAAATGTTGCCCTCATCATGAGTTTAACGTCATCTGAAATAACATTCTGTTTGAATTCGGCTCTTAGTGGTGTTAATAGAAGCTAATCAGGAGCAATGGTGAATTTCTGAAAGGTTATTGCCTACGGACTGTGCTTCTCTATCTTCAATAGGCATCGCAATTTTAAATTAAACTAATTTGGACATGCACATGAAACGTCAGCCTGGGTAACACTGTGTAAACAGACTGAAGTATCACAGAGGAGGATCAGGAACAAATAAAATTTTCTGTGTGACTTTGTCCTTAAATCAATGTTGACGCTTTCTCTGGTCCTAAAATGATAATGTAACTTGCAGTTCCTTCTTCATGTGCTGGCCTTCTTGTGCAATTATGGAAATCCTGAAAAGTGTAATCATCATTTTGTCAGTCATTCATTTTAATATCGCTCTCCAAATATTTGAAAATATTGAAAACAAAGGCAGAATTTCTGAAGCTCATCTATCAGTTGGAGGCACTCAGCCTTCTCTCCAACCCACACACTGCTTCTCTGAAAACTGGGAAGATGTCCATGTAGTTGAGACATTGCCAGTTGCTGCTACGCCAGACAGCAGATGTGCCCACATTCCTCCATTCCCTAGGAAAAGAAAACACAGCTAGAACCAGAAACCCCAAGTTGTTTCATTTTACCTTACATTTTTACACTCTGTTTTGTGGTGCTACAAGATACTTTGGTGAAAAAGAGGTTTTCTAATAAGTTAAGCTGTGGCTCAGCCCCAAAAGACACTGATCCTGAGTCAACCTGAAGCCAAAGGCTTCACTTCTGCTTTCTGGTGGAAAAGAACTGAATCCAGGCTAAGCCCCCGTTCCTGTGCTGACACGGAATAACACCACAGGATACAGCAGCCTTTTGTTTCAAAGAAGTCACCTGTGCACACGGGCCTGGCTGGAGACCTCTGGTTTCTGTGGCCTTGCCAGTACACACGGTGGCATTTAATGGACCTGTGACTCTCTTGTGCTGCAAAGCGGCCCCTGCAGAGCCCAGGCTGTCACAGTCTCTTACCTGCTGGACTCGCGTGGTCCAAACAGGAGGCTGAAATGTCAGTTTTAAGGATGTGCTCAAAAACAGAGGCAGGAGCCCAGGCTAACAAGCCACATTGGTTGACCTGGAATTAACACATAGAACTGCCTCAGGTCCGTCTGTCCATCTTCTTACTTCTACGGTGGGAATCACACCACCCATTTTGGCTTAAGAAGAATTTGGAAGAATCTTGTTCTTGGGCAGAAAAGGCCAAGTGAAATCCCATGACATCACATCTTATTTTCCACTTTGTCCAGGACAGCACCTTGTTTAACTGAATGCAGCAGCAGCCAGACCGAACGCCATGGTACACACCTCTCACGGGACTCTCCACGCGTCCTGCTCCTTGTCCCACTGCTCCCACAACCTTCTCCTTGCCGTGTGGAGAGGCCAAATCTGGGTGTCCAGCTCCTGTCCTGCACCACTGCGTTTTCCTGGGATGTTTCTTCGGCCCTGGCAATACCAGGCCAGAGTTGGCTCAGGGAGCATGAACTCGGAAACAAAACCAGCCTCAGCCTCAGCTACCAGAGACAACATTTTCTCTCTCTCTTCGCTCACTGATTAGTACTTTTTATCTGCCTATACTCCCCTTAAAAGTTACAGTTCAAGAAGTGGAAAAAAAAATAGCCCTTTTCATTAGTGATAATGGTTGTATGAAAAAATACTTGTCTAACTAATTATGGACATTGTGTTCACAGTCCATTTGCTCTTGATCACCGCTTCTTTCCAGTGACTCCTCATAACTCCTTGTGCTCGGAGTGCTCAGTGAGTAGCGTCAGCAGCACAAGCGGACTCCTACTGCTCCGCTACTTGTTCGTTGCGTCCTCCTCCTTAGTGAGGCTTTTCCACCTCTTTCCTTGCAGGCTAATTAGCTGGAGCCCCAAAAAATGGTCAATTCTTCATCCTATGGTTAAAGTTCAGGGACAACAAGTCCTATGTAATATTACTCTTTAGTGACATAGCATATCTATGCCTGGAGAATAGCTCTACAGTCAGTGGTATTTTTCCATGGAGCAGACTTTATCCCAAAGACCAAAAAGAAGGAACCCGATAAGCCGAATCTTGCAGGCCAACTAAACTGATATTACTTCTCTGTTTGTCTAAAGGACAAGGTATCTCTGTGCTCAAGAAATAAAATTAGAAAGATGAGCTCAGCATTCCAAACTGGAGGGAAAAAAAGAAAGAAAGGATAAGAAAAAAAAAAAAAAAAGAGGCAGTGATGATTCCAAACTGCTTTCTGTTCATCTTACTTGCAAGCAAACCTCGTTAGAGCTGGATTTCTGCAGAGCATCAGGGTGACATCCAGTGGCCCGCTCTTGAAATGTGCATTTCCTCCAAGGGTGCAGAAGACACGAGCTGGGGCTGGCGCTCGTGAGAAAGCCAAACTGCGGGCAGCACAACCGCCCGCGCCTCCCGACTCACTTCCATTGGACAACTAAACATCCAAAAAGAAAAAAAAAAACAACAGTGAAGGGGAGGAAGGAGGGAATCACTATGTGGGAATTGCCAGAAAAATGTCAAACTGAGCCACAGATAGGAGCCAGTTGAGCTACTTACACCACATTACAGCCTGCAGAGCAATGCCTACCTCCCAAGCCCATGAGGAACTTCTCATCCCACCCTGGCTGCGTTTGCTTCCCGTGAGGAAACCAGAGGCCTCCCACACCATCCCCGTCGCTGAGTGCATGTGGCCAAGCTGCCCACGGGGGCTTTGCAGGGAAAAGTTCCTTTTCCTGGGGGCAAACCCCATGGACGCGGCCATGTCACCCCAGCAGAGCTCTGCAAGCTACTGCCCTCCACCAGCAGCAGTGGTTCAAAGCTCTCCTGCACTGAACATTTATTTTAGGCAATTAGGAAACGCATCCCATGATTTCCCTTGCCAGATTCAGCAGTGCCCTGTGCAACTGTTGCAGAGTTGGATGAATCAGGAAATGCACACACTACATTTCAATCGTTCATGTCTTTGGACAGCAGGCGCCACCTCGCAGTTAGAAGACTTCTGTATCCAACTCTTTTCTATAAGAAAAGCAACATTCCTTTTAAAAGGACAGATTATTCCAAACCATTATCTTATTTTAGACTATAGCAATGGAAAAAAAAAAAAAAAAAGTCATTGGGAATTTGGACTGGTGTTGCATATGCCAACAGATTTGTTTTGTTCTGCCAAAGGGAAACTGTATAATTGCTTTGGCAAGACTGCACGTTGGTTATTGTAGCTATTGGAAAACTTCTGATAAAGACAGATTTACCAAATTCAAGATTTCCAGAGACTCTGGAGCCTACTCATGTGCTCCCAGCACCCTCTTTTCTTCTACCCCAAAATCCCCCATCTCTCCTCTATCCATGACCCCTAAATCAGCATCAAAACTGAGACCTGACAAAGCTGCCCATAAAGGTATTTGAAGGAAAGGCAAAGGAGAAACAAATCCTAAGTAGATTTTGGCCATTTTGAAATATTTAAAGACAGCAACCACAAAAATCAAAGTTTTGTGTGTTGGACACTTTTCTGTACTGGACTAACTGAAAACAGCTTTGTATAAAAATAGGGCTTTGCGAGTCAGCCGCCTCGCACAGGGAACTACCCGCTCCGGCTACTGCTGCAATGGCCTTTGCCCAGCAGGGACCTGTCCCCTTCTCTCCTTCTCTCCACTGGCAAGACGGGAGTGATGAATAAATCTCTAAGCCCCTGAAATACCAGAGGCGGCCAAAGCAAAGAGTGAGAAAAGCCATTTATTTCGTCTTCGTTTCCCTTTCGAGATTCTCCGTGAGCTGTTTCCAGACCCAAGGCTCAAAGGCAGGTTTGGTTCACACACCACACAGGCTTCCATTTACTTCAGCAACTGCAAAATCTGGGAGGCCCAGGAACACAGGGACAAACGAGCAAACAGCCTCCACTATCTCTTTATAACAGATCACACCTCTCTGGAAAGGCATTGGAGGGGGAAGTTGTTACCTATTACAGTTACATTGCCCAGTGATCAGTCCAACTGAAAGAAACAGCAGGAAGAGAAAAAAAAAAATAGCTCCTATTTCCTCTCCTCTCCCAAGTTAGTTTATTACGTGCACTTGATGGCCCTTCACGACAAGGCAGTAAGACCCTGAACCCGCAGGGACCCCTGGTTGCACAGAGAACATAGGGACTTGGCCACAGAGGTTCGCACGGGGAGGACTCGTTGCGGTTCAGACTCAGAACATGCAGGAAGAGCCCCACTTCAACATCTCGCAGCAAGCAGAAACACAGAAACATTTTACCAAAATATTTTTTAAAATCATTTAAAAAAAAAAATCAGTGGAGCAGATTTTGAATACTCTGTTTCTATGAAATACTTCCTCCCTTTCTGCTTTACAACTGAATTCATCCCTGTGACGCCGGGTGCATCGCAGGATCTCTGCTGCTGATAGAGCAGACCCCAACCTGCGGCATTTGGGCAGTGATACTCAGCACCCCCAGCTCCTTCTGAGCGCTGCTGGAGTCGAGGGCACTCAGCACCTCTCTGGGGAAGATGCAGAACTAGTTTACTTTGATCTCAAATAAGTGCTGGCATTGTTTGTGATTAAATCTGCTTTCATCAAAGCCCCGAATGTATCTGTTCTCCTCGTATTTGCAACTTTATTGAAAACAATACATGAGAAATCACTAGCCCCACACATCGTATTGAAGATGAAGTTAATTTACAGAAACCAGCCTTTAAAATACAAGGGTTTCACAACAAATGTGTTGCCTTAGCAACAGAGTAAGCTTATGTGAACTTCAAGCATTCATATTCATAGAAACTCCTCAAGCAAGACTGACTGTTGGCCATAACATCCCTCCTCTTGCCAAGTTTCAAATAGTGCCTGAATTATGCCAAAAATAAATGGGTGTGACTAATACAAGCACACAGAACACCAAGGGAAAAGAGAAACACCCAAGCTTCTGCCTTTAAGGCAACACTTGCTGATTGAAAAGACGGGCATTTGGAGAGCATGCCTTTTCTTTCCCTCTATCTTTTTGCTTTACTTGCACTTCTTCAAAGCCCCACATGCACATTTGCCTCCCATAAACTGCACGACTGCTAGTAACCACACATCTTTGCAGCCTATAGAACAAACCTTTTTCTAAGGACTTGCTGCCTTCGTGCTCCCGTGGTACCTGAGGAGCACGTGTGCTGCAGGAGGCAAGTCAATCTGGTTTAACTCCCTCACGGAGCTGCAATTCCTTCTGCAGCCTCCGACCCTAGCACGTCCCGCAGCCTGTGACGAGCTCCACGGCATCGGATCCATCCCTTTCACATTCTCCTGCCTCATCTCCGCCCTGCCGCCCACTCTCATTTAGCAAGGTCAGACTTTTCCAAGGTTTCTTCCCCTGTATGACGTTGGGCATCAAGGCCCAGGAGCTTCCTGCTAATGACTGTGGTTACACTTGCTCCTGCAGCAAGCATCGAACTGCACGAGAGCCTCTGGAGTGGAACAGGTCACCCGGCTGCAGGTCACGCACCTGGAAGATTGCTCGTGGTGAAAGACGCCTCTGCAGGGTAGTTGTTCCAACAGGACCAGCAATCTAGACTAATTATATGTGATACACCCTCCGTGACTCACGAGGGAGCACAGAGGAGAGGCAGGGCGGAAGAAGATGAAGAGAAACAAGAAAATCAAGCAAGATTAAGTCCTTCTTTGCTCACTGTGGGTTACAGCCACTCCATTAGGAGCTCACTTTCCTATGCTCTCTATAGGCAAGTTCTGGCAACTTTGGATTCCAGAAATTTATTCCAAGTTACATGGCCTCCCTTTCCCCCGGTCCTAGCTCCTTTTCCCAGGCTGCACACCAGCTCTATTTCCTACTACGCTTCAATCATAACCCAAACCAACATTTCATTTGCTCTCTAGAGCTCTGTAAGTGCTCTGCGCTCCGATAGCTCTGTAGAGGCTGTGCACCACATTGTTCCGAAACAACACAAAGGGACTGAAAGACTCTCTCTGCCCCTCATTTCATCCCTTGTGCACTGAGATGCTGTTTCGGCAGTCTTTACCTCTGCCCAAATCCTGGGTTTTGCTTAATGATGGAATCAAAGACATGTCGAGAGAAGAATGTGAAGACATAGTAAGGCTCAGAAGAGCAAGGTGGAGACCACCATGGGGCTCAGGTCTTACTGAAGAAGTGTAGAAAACCTGGGTGCCCATGGGACTAACTCTACAATGGGTCTTGCAATTCAGTGTGGTGAGAGGGAGGAGGATTCCTTCTTTTCATGCATTTCCTCAGCGTACAGTCCCCCTCCCCAGATCAGGTGTTAGGCTCTGAATTCATGATCTTTCACAGGCATTTTGAATAGCAGAACAGCAGCCTCTGACATGTCCCATCAGGCACCATGTCAAACGGCCACCCAAAAACACAGCAATTAACACCTACATGGCCCAAACTTTTCCCAGGCTTTACAATGACAACCTCACATTCCCTATAAGGTTATCAGCACAGTTATTTTTCATTTATCTCATTCCTAAATAGCTTTCAAGCCATCGGAAGAATTGCCCATCCCAGGGTCTGAAGAGGGACTCTGATAAGACTCGGCCACAACAAGAGCTGAATGAAACGGCCGACCAAATGGGATAGATTAAGCAAGCAGCAACTTGTTGCAACTTGGTTGCTTCAGGACTGATGCCACTTGGCTGGGTTTCCTTGCATATGTTTCATTTTGGTGAAGGCTGTTTACTGATTTAGACATCGGGCTGAATTTACTGCTTGCTCCCGCACAAAAATAAAAATAAGGAAGCTGCCCATATTTCACTTGCTAGTTATACTATTTTCAGTTGGGATGGTTACAAAACTTTCAAGAATGGATAGCTCTGAAATAATATCCTTGCTAATCTTACTCCTCAATAATCTTTATGAATTAGGAGGATGAGAACAGAAGTGGACAATCCATTTTGACCTTGATTTGTGCCTGGTGGAGAAAGAGCTGATTCCAGCTTTTAGGAGCAGGGTCTGGAAGCTGGGAGACGTGTGAAAGATCAAAACAACAGAAGGATGAGGAGGGGAAGAAGGTGAGAAATCACAAAAAACACTTGTGGTCCTGGGATTATTTAGGAGCACCTATGTTACCTGAACACTTGACCTCGCTCTGCCCTGCATAACTCATAATACTGGCCCCAAGTCACCACTTGCCAGGAAAGGTGCACTGGGTTAGTCACCATCACACGAGACGGGCCTGCCTCCAAACTATTAGAGATTTCCCCAGCCCAAGTGAGCTCGGACATCTTGTTCCGTATTGCTGGATCTTCTCTTCCAGTGCTATAACGTCAGCAAGGTCTAGCAAGAGGATCTGGAACTTGCTTTCATCTTTTCCTGTTGCATGTTTTTGCTGCCCACTGCCTTTTGACAGAAATACTGAATTAACAAAAAGTAGAAGCAAATTCCTGTAGCTTCATTCTCACAGCAGCCAAGACTGCGCTGGCATGGCAGGTTGTGCCCACTGCCTTTAAATTGATTAATCCTGCTGTTTGAAGAATTATGCAACTGAGTCTTGGCAGAACAAGGATGAAGATTTCAGAGAACTTGCCCTGTAATTGTAGTTTAGCTTGAAGAATTACAGGTGTTCCAGATGAGGGCCACCTTTTTCAAAACGGTACTATTAATACCAATTCCCAGAACTACCCAGGACTTGGAGCTCTGCCTTCCTTCGTCATTTTGATTAGTTGGCATTTCTGGAAAGTGGAGCTTTCATCCCAGTCAAGCTGCTATTTCCATTACTTCCTTCTAGCATAGATACACTTACTGCTATGCAACTGTTTGAAAGAGCTTTACTCTTTGCCTTCAGAAAAATGTTAGTGGCCTCCAGCCTGCAGTTTCTGAAGAAAAGGAAGCGCTAGATTCAGCAAAAAAAAACAAAACATGCAGTTAGTTTGTGGCTGTTACAGCCAGGAAGCCATTGTTCTTCTATGAACAGAAAGAGCAGTCTCCTCAAAAAAAAAAAAAAAAAAAAGTGTCAAATGTTCTCGACACCGGCTACAAACTGCCTCCCATCTGCCCAGCCCGGTCAGGGATGGCCTAGATAAGCAGGCACAGTAGTTTTGGTCAGGAGCTTGCAGGCCTGTCTTCCCAGAGGAGATATGTTTAGTCCCGAGTGTCTCAAGGGCCTTAATTTACAATATAGACCGCATCCAGAAGCCTTCTGATACTTCACCTCCAAGTAGGTGCCCAAGTCTTGGAAAACACTCCCCCACATAGTCAAGGATATGAAAGGCAGTCACTGCTAAGGGTTATATATGAGACCTACTACTTGCATGAAAGGAGCTTAACTCCTTCTGAGAGGCAGGAAAGAAACTCCATTCCTAAGTATTATTTAAAATAACTCCAGTGCTTCAAGTAAGTGCACTAAATGCCCAGAGAAGGGCCAGCTTCAGAATCATTCTGCTTTTGGTAAATGAAAGCTTCAGTTTTCCTGGTAGCAAGATGGAGATGCGGTGAATGGAGATGAGAGAAATGTTTTATTTCTCTCATTAATTTCAATGGGTCTACCTTGAGACCCAAATCTTAAGCACATGCTTCTGTACTTGATTGAACACAGAAAGAACTTAAGTACATGTTTAAGTGTTTTGATGAGTGTTGTCATATGAATTTCAACATGGATTTACAGATCTATGACTTGACTGACAGACTCAACCCTTTCAAACATATATTATCTAATTAGTGCCTTAAGGGGAAAGGCCCAGATATAGAACATTTGTCTTTTAGCACACAACTCACACAGCATTTCACGACGTCTTGACACTTATTAATTGCGTTCAGCTTGAATATAAACACTGTCACATGATGCTCAATCAAGAATTGGCTGAAATACCACAAACAAAGGATTATAACCAGAAAGCAGGGAGGATGTGGCTCAGGGGATGCCATGGGGAACTTTGGTTGTGTCCAGTCTTGTCCTCCAATCGTAAGGAAAGTGGAATTAAAACCGCGCCAGAGTTTTCAGGTGACAGAAAACACGCAGGCGAGGAGCTAGAAAAAAAAAAAAAAAATAGCACCAACTATATTTGAAACTTGATGGAAAAAAAAAAAAAGTGAGAGTTATCATGGAGAAGGAAGAGGAAACTGGTATCTCCTTCCTTTCAGCTGTTACAGAGACAATGCTCTCAACACATTCTGGCCAAAGACTGAAGAAAAAACCCATGCATAAGCCAAAGTATGCACACAGCAACATGTTGGGACAGGGATACAGTCCTACTGAGAGCAATAGGACAGAGGCACTGCCTCCAGGAACCAGGGCAGAGGGAGAAGGTTCCTGTCAAGCTACTGTTATCTCCTAAGGAAACCCAAGTGGCAGCAATGGCACCAAGTAGCTCAAGTTCTCCCCTCACCAGCACCTCCGGAGCTGCCCCTGGTTTGCCACTTCCAACCTATGGAACCTGTGGATTTCAGGCATCCAACCCTTGTCACAGGGTGGGATTACTGAAGGAGCAAGGCAAACCACTTTTCCTTGCTTTGTCATGGAATCTCCAAAACTCCTGCCATGCTCAAGCAGCCGCAGCTTCGGAGCAGGACATGAGTGTCACCAACAGGCCGTGGGAGGAGGGGACGTCACAGCGGCAGCACTGCCTTTCAGAGTCTCCTGCAGACACCCGTGTCCTTGCATGTGTTCACAAGAGCGTGGAAACCCCTACGGGACTGCAGGCCAAGGGCCCAACCTTGCACGGGGAGCAAAGAAAATGACTGCAAACCCTAGTCCCCCTTTTCCAGATGGATTTCCCTCTGTCCTTAAGTAAGAAGCAGCAAAACACCTGCTTTTGCACTTGCGGAGCTGCAAGAAGTTAGCCCAAAGACATTTTTTCACATTAGCTAGGCATTTCTTAAAAGCCATTTCAGTTGCAGTTACAGCATATCATTTTTCAGATGACCAAGTGACTTATTTTCATCTGCCTGTCAACTAATGAATTTATCGTTTGGACCTTCCCTTTAAGTAAAAGTGTTCTCTTATGACTTTCATACCATTGTAAATTTTTACCATGTGAGGGAATCAAGCAACATTCATCAGAGCTTTCAATCAATGCAAGATATATATGGATATACATAGAGATGGATAGATGAAGAAAGTGTGGTAACAGCATTAAATTTCAGTGCAAAATCATTTATTCTGCCTAACAATGAAGCTGCTATCTGGAAACAAGACTGATTATTCATAAAACTACCTACTGCTGTTACCAGAGCTCTTTACAGCCCTCAATAAGCTTTTATCCTACATGTTTTAACATGTCAAAGCCAATTTACCTTTCCACGCGTATAGTCCATAACATTACTTAAGTATACATCAGACATCCAAGTATGATATAGCAAAGACATTTATTTATATTTACTTAACACTGTCCTTGCTCTCGACAATTTCAACACTAGAAATAACTGTGATTTCTTTAGGGAGAGATCACCCTTGAGAAGTTCTATTTTGTCTACACAGTTTATGGTAGAGCATTTCTGTTTTAAACATGAAAAATAGTGTAATTATGCATCTCTGTAGCCATGTATGGCAATACAGAGTATATATTAGAAATCCAGACTTAAGAAGAGGCAGGTTACACCTGCCACTTCCTCCTCGCAGCTCTCAGACAAAAATGAAAGCCTAAGGAAAGTTTAATATCTGTGAAAAGCAGACTTACTTAAAAAAAAAAAAAAAAAAAATTGAATTGAATTGAAAGCCATTTTGGATTACCATTGCTGCTAATTTAATTGAAAGACCCGTAAGAATGCAAATACTGGAGCACAGGCTAAGCACACCTAGCTGCAACCCCCTGTTTCCCTCCCGTTCCCAGGGAAGCATTCCTGAAATAACCCCATCAAGAGCCAGGATATTCCTCTGCCTTCCTACCACCAAAACCATCAGCAAAATCTGACCTACTATTCATAAAATACTTCTGGAAAATTCCATCTAAAATACGTGGATTTCCTCTTAACCCAGAGCACTGCATATACCTTCACGCCCAAGAGGATGCAGTAACACAATGCTTTTCACTCGTGTTCTTCTGAATAAATATGGCAGATACGGAAGACTTCCCTCAGTCTTACTGTAAAAAAGATCCTGGATTAATTCCTGTAGTCTCCAAGTACCTCCTCTAATTACTGCAACACCCACAAAGACCAAGTTAGTATCAGAGAGACACATTCTTACAGCTCAGATAAGAATCTTTTTCAGGCTGTGAATCTAGCTAATAAAAGACACATTAGCAAAGGCAGACTATGCATAACTATTTCCTTGCAACGGAGGTCTGACCAGTACACAAAATGAACTCGAGACCCCTATAATATAAACCAAGAGCCCTTTTTTTTTTTAATCATTATTATTTGGAGCATCAGACAGGTTCTTTCAGCACAAGATTAAACAAAACTATGCTTTTCCTATTTACAGCACATACCTTGGACAGCGCTGAAAAAAAATGGGGTAAAAAGGCTTCCCAACTAACTTGCCGAGTTTTCTGCGTGACCACTGAATTTTAATAAGAATTCGAATTCATGAAGACAAGAAAACACCAGAATCCTAAGAGCTGCCCTATTTTATTGGCAGGCTCCTAGAAAAGGATTCATCTGTTGGCCAGGAATACAAATCAAAATCACTAAGTACCAGCCTCAGGGCTGGATTCTGGTCTTGTTTACAGCACCCGAGTAATTCAACTTATTGCAGCGGGATTGTTGCACCTCGTGCAGAATAGAGGCCTCTAAGGAGAACGTGGCTCTGCTTTTCATCATGCACATGCCCCTCAGGGACTAGAATGAAACATTCAATAAAGAAATGAGAATAAAAAAAGAACTTTTGGCTCAGGTTTTAACTCTGCCCTCCTGCATGCTGCTCCAGCTAATTTAGAAAGTTAGCACTGTGCCTTGGAGGCATGGGAAAGTAGGAGGGATAAAAAGCTCATTTCTCTGCTATTAATTGCAATTATTGTTACTTGCTGGACTCAAGAATTTAAGGTGATTCAGAGTGATGACGGCACAAAAAGATCAAATAATTTGAACAGGTAACAGCAGTATGAGTTCAGGCCGCTGGATTACAGGTGGCAATTTCTCATCCCAAGGAATGCCTGGCATAGAAAACAATTTTCAGGGTGAAACATGGGAAGCTGCTCAGAAGTAGATCTGCTCCTGGAATCATTTTCTATCTCAGTTGCACTGGAAGCCTCAAGCACCAAAGGTACCCAAGTCAGCTCGCACACAAATGCCCAAAATCCAGCAGCTTTTTGTGACACACTTAGTGCTAACATCAGCTGATGGACATTCACCTAATAAGCCTTTCAGAAAGCAGAGATGGTTCTAGAGTATTTAAAAGGTATGTGGCACTCCAAAAATTGGACACATTTTTGACTTGTCTTAAAATCAGGGGCACAGTGTCTTCAACAAGATAAATAATGTTCATCTTGTCTTGCAGACAAAGTAAAAAAATGTCCTATAAATGCCCTCATGCTCACAGAGATGCACATACTTAAAGAGAAAGTTGAAGAGAACGTCTTTAACAATATTGTGCTTAAGTGCCGCCAACACTAAAAAATATCTGGGCATTTCTTTTCACTACAGATCCCTAAAGACAGATGATGGGATGGACCCTTTGAGTATAGTGAGAATTTGGCAATATGAACTAGCCTGCAGATGCTGGTACTGGAGTAGCACATCTCCTACACGGCTGCACCCACTGCCTGCCATCTTGGACAGCCTCAAAGCATCAAGGAAGTTGGACACAGGCATCCGGTCCTCTCCGTCCTTCTGTACAGTGTCTTCCAGGGAAGGGAATGGGAAATGTGTGCGTGGGATCATGTTGCCATCTAGTGACCACAACGCAGCAAGTACTCAAGGCCTAACACTCCTATACAAGGACAAACAACGCCATGCGCGAAGCAACAGGGATTGAATAATCCAGACCTAGGGGGCAAATCTCTACAGAAGAATTTCTCATTTCATTTGGGTGATACAGAACCGAAATCTGCAGAGGTTGCAGCTTTGCAAGGGCCATTTTTGTGCCACCCTTGAGCTCCAGGGCCAACGTGGGGGCTCTGCTGGGACAGCTGGCCAGCCCAACCACACCAGGCCCATTCCCAGCAGAGGTACTGAACTCGGCAAGTCTTCCCCAGCTGCCTCTCCACACCTTGGATTCAGTATTAGATTTAGTGGAACACAGCAGAAATGCAGGTCTTTCCTAGAGCCCAAATGATGCAGATGCCCAGGACTCATTTTGTTAAATGACTAAAATAAGCAGACAAACAAAATTGGGGGATTCCACACAAAGACACTTCTGTAAATACACCAGTCGCTGTTTCAGTCCGCTTTTATCAGTCCAAGGCCAAGCCGCTCAATCTCAGTCAAAGATGCTCAAGTGTTTTTCAAACATACATTCATGGGGGCACACCTCTTTTGGAGCAATTTGAGAAGGCAAACTTTCTCTCAAACATGCTTCTGCTCTGCCCCATTTCCATGTAGATAGCTTTACAGATACATATTTATATATAGCTACATATACACACACGCGCAAACACAGCATCCTTTCCAGGGTCAAATCTTTTTTCTCCTGTATATGCTTTGCTATGCAGGCAGGTATAGACACCTGGTAAAAGAAAATGAGATGCTGTTTATGTGGCTTTTCGTAGTATTTCTTAGAAGTTCACATAGGTGCCAGACTTTACTATTTACAGTCTTAGTTAACCTGAGAGATTGCTTCTCCCCATGGTTTCAGGTTTTGTGAAATTTCTCTTTGCTTTCCCCTTCCTGAAAAAAAGCCCTTCTGTTTCTATCTTAACAGGCTCATACTTCAAACAGAATCAGAACAGAATCAGTACTGGCTTTTTGGTTTGCTGATCCTTTATAGAAAGGAAGACGCGCACACACACAGAGTTACAAAAAAAGTTCGTGTGGTTTCTTGTTATTATTCTCTGTGCCATCTCTTCCTTTTGCTTTAGGATCTGAAAAGCCAGCGATTTGTTTTTATTAAAATATATATAAATATTAGGCATACAGTCTTTGATCAAATACAGACAATGAAAGGCTAATTTCAGCATACTTTTCTCCTCAAACTGTTATAGGAGTCTCAATGTGGTTTCCCCAGAGATACGATACACTCAAGAACTGCCAGCAGATATAATTTACTGGCTCCAACTTATTAGAGATCAAAGAATAAGGAAAATGGGCCTCATCTTTCTTGTTCTGCTTGGCAGTGGAGCTTTAAGATCTCTCAGAAAACCAAAAGGCAAGAGAAAAAGGAACAACACATGAAGATATAAGATTGCATTGGAGAGAAACTCATGACTGCACTGAAATGTGTAGGGGACCCAAGAACAGCTTCCAAAAGCCTTCGTAATCATGAGATGCATAAACCAGGTCAGACACATTTACCAAGCACCACGGACCTTATCCACAGCAGGGATAAATCAATCTCCAGGTATCTATGCCCATACTCCAAGGTCTGGGGGTGGGTTGATTCCTGAGGAACATGGAGGAGAACCAGGCAGGCAATCACATGTGGAATCACATTTCTAATTTTTTCCAGCAAAATTCACTAGTTGGTGAAGTTGGCCTCTGCCACTGCTGTGAGATTTGCTCAACTTTTCTTGCTGAGCACCAAAAAATAAAATAAAATAAAATAAACATGGACCAGAATGAAGCACAGCCATCAGCAAAATTGCTGGGGTTTTGCCTTATTTTACTACATTTGCACATCCACATTGTCAGTTAACTGCCCCTCAAAGATAACTCACCAGTGAAAATAGAGACTGAAGTCTTATTCTCTCCTCTTGGAATTCATGTTCCTTAGGCAATTCCTTAAAACAGGTCTTCTTCTACTCTTGGCTCCTTTACAGGGAGACCACTCAGAAGAAATTAGGAAGTTCTGTAGTTTCTTATTCTTTGAAGGGTTGAGCACAGAGTTCAAGCCCTATCCTTTCCCAGGCACCAAGGAGTTAATTTGTTGAGCAGCTACTTCATGATCTGCAGCTCTGTACATACTGATGAGCAGTGGTTGGAACAAGAGACTACAGCCCAAGCAAGGCGGAGCATTCTCAGAAACAGCAGCCTGGCAAGAAGCTGTCCAGGGAACAGATCCAGAACCCCCAAGAAGAATGAGACGGACTGACTGGGAACAATTAAGGAAAACAGTCCCATTCTCTACCAAGGAGAGAAAGAGCATCTTTCTAAAGCCTCTGCTGGTGGGTCCTTGGAAATCCCTCTTAAGGTGGGGTACAAAAGTGACTGGAGGACAAAGAGGCCAGGACAGGCCAGGACAGCAGCAAGTCCTCTCACAGGGAAAGAGTGGAAAGCCTTTCCCATTATTAGCTCCCTATTGAATGTGTTAATGACGATAACGGTGCTTCTGCAGCTTATTTCTGGGAGGGTGAAGGGGGGTGATTGAGCAGACAGGATGGCTGTTATTTATCATCATCCTGCGATGCAAAATTGCAAGTAGTAAAGCAAAATCCTCCACAGCAAGTGGCCAGTCCCTTCATTCCGCGGGTGCAGAAGCTGCTCTACACTGCTCAACAAAGTTGTCCCAAAAGGCAGAAAGTAGGAGTCCATCCCCAAGCCCATTAATACTCTGATTAGTCTATTGACAGTGCTAATGGTTAGCAATGACTATGGAGAGATGTATGATTAAACTGCCTAACTGATCAATGTCAACATCCCGATTTATATTGGCACCTGAATAACCCCATCAAATCTAGGAACTTTCTCACTGAATCTCACCCAGGTTCACCTCGGAGAGCAACAGTCATCCTAGAGAAAGATGCAGGACTATACAGATGAAGAACAATCCGTTTCCCTTCCTTTTAATTGGATTTTATCTCGGTAATATGAGTTTTCTCCAAAAAAAAAGAATATTTAGCATAAACTATTATGAATCTGATTACCTTAATTAGCCAGACAAAGAGGACTACTCTCTGCCTCTTGGTGGGTTTTGGTCCCAATATAATCTATTAGCAAAGACGTGTATAGTCTAATTGCGTGTCATATGAAGATGTCTTACCGCAGGGATACCGACTGTTATCCCTTCTGGGCATCGGCAGTCCTGAAGCCTGTTCTGTTCCAAGGAGCATTCCTTTGTGGCCATCCCTGCGTCCTTCTTTCTTCCGTGTGACCTCACGGCACAAGGGCCTGGACCCGGACCTCTGTCACAAGATGAACAACACAATTAAAAGGCAAGAATTACAACACTAAAAAAGCTCCCTTGCAAAACAGTTTATTAAAACTACTAAACGAACACAGAGCTGGCCTCCTTGAAGCTCAGAGACCCAACCCGACCCACATTTCCAGCTGTTTTAGTGGCAACGGAGGCCTCTCTGCTCGGAGCGTTCACAGCCCAAGTGCGTTTTGCGAGGTTACGGAGCCGCGCGATGCCTCGCACAACCTCAGCACTCGTGCCCACTGCTCCGCTGCCTCCACTCCTGCTTTTGGAAAGGGGAGCAAAGTCTGTAACTTGCATCCAGTCAGTCAAGGGGCATCCCCAAATTCCCCTGGGCCAAATAAGCCTGGATAAAGGAAAAGAGACAACTCTTCTCCTAGATTAATATTCTCCCATCTGATGCGGAAATGGCAGGCAAATCCACGGCCTGGTTTTCAATTTTGCCTTGCTCCTTTTTCTTTTTCCGTGGGAAGAACGGGTGCTTTAGCGGTGGTATGACCGACCCTGGGTTATTTCGCGGCTCCACAGCAGAAGCAGGGATACAAGCGAGGCTTCCCAGGGCAGCAGCAGGCTCCCTCCGCCTCCCCTCTGGGAAGAGCAGATCTGTAAAGAGGCTGCTATGAACCTGCTCCCTCATGGAGCCTACGACCTTGTGATTCCTGGGAATCACCAGGCAGGAGACAAAACACCCGGAGACACTGGGCCAAAAATCACCCCTCCCCACACACCTGGAGGCACCCCGCTGCAAGGGGGAAGAACAACTAATGCAATTTCACCCTAGGCTGGAGTCATTTTGGGGAGGGAACAGGGGATTTCAAGGATTTTAAGCGTTGAGGCGGGCCACAAGATGGCGCCCGCCCCTCAGGCAGGCGCGGGATGGCGGCGGCGCGGTCCCCCGCGGGGCCTGGTCCGCGGCCACCCCCTCTCC
>VZSV01000107.1:2031084-2047227 GCA_013398735.1 Nothocercus julius | reverse complement strand
AAGGAGCCGCCGGGGAGGCGGCCGCCATGTCGCAGCGGCCCTGCAGGCCGCACCGGGGCGGGGGGGGGCGCCTCTCCCAGCCCTCCCGGGCTCTTGGTGTGGGTCCGTCTCTTCTGCCTTGTGGGCCCAGCCTCACTCCAAAAACGATTCAACGCAACGGCTTGATGCTAAAAACCAACCTCTTGCCTAAGGATGATGGCGCCTTTCCGTGGGTGCATCGCGTCACCCTCCGTGGCACCGCTGCCAGGCCTCGTGGATGAGCCGTAGCGGGAAAGGCGGCTCCGTCCAGGGGCTCCCCGCATGACTTCGCCCCCCACCTTTCACCTCCTTGCTCAACACTATTGCTACCTTTGGGTGAAGAGGAGGACTCCATTGAAGAGGGGCAGGATAAAGGGAACTGCTGCGTTCCGAGTGGTTTTATCCAAATCCTGCTCTTGGAAAGCACGTGGAATACCAAAGCCCAGAGCAAGGTTACCCTGCCCTCAAGCACAGCAGTAACCCGTACTGAGGGATTCCGGAGGGGCCTCCAGTCCCCGCGGTGCAAAGCGTCTGCCGGAGCCCAGACAAGCACGCTGCTGCTCCAGCGATCGCTAATACGGGAAGTTCAAGAGTTATGGAGAAATTCGAAGCACCACAAGGAGATAATTAAGCCTGGAGCACAGGAAAATCCTGTGTAGGTGACTGCCAGGATGAGGTTTTGTTGACAACCACTATTACAAGGGGAAATTACAACAGTTTTACAACTTCTATTTCAAAAAGTGATTTTTTTTTAAAGAGGAAAATATCACACTTCATTAAAACTTTGACTGTATCTGTGATGAACTAAGTTCTAAACAAAACATGCTTCCTTGTTGTCTGTGCTTATACAGATAGGATTTATGGATTCAAGCACATCCTGAGGAGGTTGTTTTTGTTTCCATGGTAAAGATAATTTTAACTGTGTATGATCAGAATTGCCTCCTATGTTTGCTCATAACTTCTTCTACTCCTCCATTTTCCCTTTATAAATATATAAACATCAAACTCCCCCCCTTCCTGTTGCTCGTGTAGGTAGAGGAGCAACAATCCCTCAAACATACCCAGCAGTGACACCTGTTCATTAACTGCTTGGGAAAAAATAACAGCCCCGTTCGTATAGGTAAATGTTGGAGCCGAAGCCAGAATCTGTAATAGCTAGAAGTTAAATTGTAGAAGCTGTCGGCATGGGGTTGTGGATACAGGGGCATGGGATAAGGATGCACAGGGAGCCAAACTCCCTTGGGACAGCTGTACAGAACTATGGCAGTGAGCGATGCTGCCCACGTGGCCACCTCCAAGCAGCACCATAATCCAAGACCAGCACAAACCGTTCTTTTCCCCCAGAATATGCTTTGCCATTCTGCCCAAGCAATTGGAGCAGAGTAGATAGGGGAAGATTTTCTCTATAAACTACTGAGCAGGAATATTCCTTATCTTGCATAGCCACTGCCTCCAGACACCCTGTATCAAGCCCTTTGCTTCCTGGGTGGGAGCCAGCCCTGCTTGAGTGATGAATCAGGAAGATCCATAAGGAAAATGAAATGGAGGAGGCTCCTATTCAGTACATTTCTCTTTTGTTAATTGTTGCTGTATGTGATCCCAGCCCCCAGCCCTCCCAAACTGCAGGAGGGTGACTCAGCTGCAGCAGTTACACGCTCAGAGGAGAGAGGAGTCACCCTCCTGGGGAGGATTTCAGGACCCTTTCACAAACCCCGTTGCCCCTCAGGCTCGTCTGTCACATACATCCTTCTGCAGCTCTTGCCCATCGCACGTGCTGGCTCCCTCTCTTATCCATTTGCTTGACCGCGTGGGATAAGGACCAGGACACCGACAGCATCACAGGCCAGCGAGACAACCCGGCTCACAGCAAAGCTCTGCAAGGAGGCTCTGGGTGTTGCTCGCCCTGCACACTAGAACTGCCCCAGCCAACACTGCCGGCTGGAGAAACGGCTCCGGAGACAGAAACAACCCCTGTTCCCCCAACCCTGCTGCGGAAAGGCCAGCATCTGGTGGATGGGCAATGCAGATCCAGAAAGGCACTGATTTCTTCAGGAATGGCACTTAAATCCAGTAGTTTGGCTTGTCAGTTGTGAGTCTGCCCTTAAGAAAGCAGGTGCCTTCAAGGTACAGTATAGATGCTTTAGAGTTGACACCTAATAAGTCAAACTATATATGGTATATACTATATACTTAACATTGCGCTTCCTAAGTAGCAATTACACTAGATGGAGACTGGACAGAGGGATTTGCATTACTGGTAACTAGAAAGAAGGAGCCAAAATAAAGTTAATAAGACTTCTTTTGAGATAACTACTGGGTCCTTCTCCTCAAAATACATCAAGGTCCCATAGGTAGAAACTGAAGGAAGAAGTTGGTGAATTCAAAACAAAAAGTGAACAGCAAAAGACAGAAACTGGAAGCATGTAAAGCAGAGACAGAACAGACAAGACTTTCCAACCTCACCCTTTAGCCCCGCTCCCAGAAGCTGCATACAGTCCACGGTCATTAAAGTTACTTTCCTCCTCCTTTCTATCCTCTGTAAAGAAGCAGAAAGATTTTCAATGTTTGAAAATATAACATAAGGGTTCTTTAAAGAAAAAGTCCAAAAAGGCATTGAAATTTGGTTGGCACAATGCCCTTAAAACGGGAACAACCTGCTTCTTTGATATTTGCCCCACAGTTTTTGAACACTGAGGAAATGCTCAAGATGTTGGTGATACTGCGTGGGTTCAGTGAATTAGTAGCTTGTGCCCTGGAAATACTGCACAGCTTTACTGCTCTCTAGACATAATGAGACCATTTTCATAACAAGGTGTTTACGTACAGTTACACACCCATCAAAAAAAAAGCTGGTGTCAAAAAGAAAACTATGAAGACAGATGTCTTGAGACATGCTGAAGCCTGTCAGGGTCTGTATTATAAAACTAGTATTTCCAGGTGTGCCTGCAGGGGGTACATTTATACTGCTTAACACCCCACTCACACCACAGTGACAATGGAACACTGTTATAATAAGGGCAGCTGGCAGCAAGTCTTCTCCTCTAAATACTGACCCATCCTAAAACATTAAAGTGGGGTTTTCAGAGCCACAGGTCACCCACAGCTCCGGCAGAGCTGAGGCACAGGCGTCAGGTTGACACCCGCACAGCTCTATTTCCAGCATTGTGTTTCCAGTCAACACACAAAGCTTCGGAAGGGAAACTATTGTCAGGAATGTCTTTTTTTTCCCTCCTCTTTATCTCTCATTTTAGCCCATTTCCCAGCTAGGTTTACTAAGGAAAAAGAAAATCAAACGACTTGCATGGAGGTCACAAGAGTGAGTCAGCAGCTCAGCCCAGTGACGGTCAAATAATGCTTATTTGTAAAACTATAATTTTATAGTGCTCTGCCGCATAGCTTTAAAAATGAATGTATGGGAAAAATACACCCACATATGACAAACGTACTTACACTGTCTCCGCTTTGGGTGGACGTTCTCTTAGTCACAGAGGAGCATCTGTGCAAAGCTTTTTTTATTGCTGCTTTTTGCTTCTTTAGACATTTCATCAAAATGGTCCCTGAGTCAGAAGAAGTGGGTTTTGCTATTAAAGTCTGCGTGGAGGCTGCCTTCCAAACTGTTGGAGAATTCAAAGATAAATATCCTTATTTTTTGAAAGTAAAATAATTCTTTGGTTTTAAAAAAAAAAAAAAAAAAAATGACACACAACAACAATGATCCAAGTTGCATGTACTGTTCATGAAGACAGCAACTAATGATTCTGTCTGATTGTCATTTGGAACTGAAAAAAATCAAATTCAGACAAGTTTCATTAAAGCATAAGTTCCTTTAAAATTGCTCTCAATTTTATAACGTACATGCCTGCTGCACCAAAAAAAAGGTATTGATTCATATTGAAACTAATTCCAATGGCAACAAAATACTAGCCAGCAAGCTCAAACAAATTTATCCGAGCGGCTCTGGCCCCAGCCACATTTTGCCATTCCAGTCCTGGCCTAGGGAAAAACTGTCCTCAAGCACTTCTGCTTAGTCTCCTGCAGCTCATTTCTGATGGACAACCAAGGCAGTTACACTCACAGCCAAGAAAAGCCAGGAAGATGAATGAACAAAAACGCTGAAATATTAGATCATCAGTAGAACAATGAAAACCTCAAAAAAATGGCAGTAACATTGTTTGCAACTACAAGCTGAAAACCTGTTGGGGCCAGAATTTCTTTGGAATTGTGCTACTGAATGTGCCTATAGTTAGGAGATTAAAAAAAAAAAAAAAAGGCATTAAAGCTGCTAGGAGATGTGATCACCACAATGAGGGACTGGTTGCAGCCTGCAGGAACCTGAGAAGGAACTGGTGAGTGCAGGAGTTTGGAGACATTGCTATGACAACACAGCAAACCACCCCTGAAGAGAACACAAAATATGTGCAGCCATGCCAAGATCGTAAGCACAGAAATGTATATTCCCGGAGGAGGCAAATGAAACAGTGGCTTGGAAAACAAACTAATGCCCTTGGTGTGGTTTCTTCTTTATCCGTGGTATGATTTCTTCTTTATCCATGGCACCTCTTCAGGGAAAGGTGTAGACTTGGTAGGCAGGAAGGAACTTTTCTTAAGCACCTCTTTGCACAGTCTTTGTGCTTTCAGGAGGTAGTAGGAAGATCTGTATTCACAGGCTTAAATTTTACTTCAGCCAGGGCCATTTTGAGCAAGTTACCCATAAGGAGGTCTCTGTGCTTTTCCTCCAACTAACACCTACTCAACTTGTGAACAAGTTCAAGTCTAGCATTCTTACATTTCCCCTCCTAATAAGCTTGATCTCATTTACCAGACAAAGCCTCTTCATTCACATTCCAAACCTGGGTACTGCACAGAGGGTTAAAACTAGCAATTCCTCCAGCACTGTGCAAGGAAAGGTTTCCACGTCCTTCTGCAGCTAATTCACTAAGCGGACCAGCCCAGGCAGCGGTCTGGCCCGTACCTAGCAGAAAGCTCCGTGGTGACACTGATGCTTGATGACAGTCAAGCCTTGAAGCCAGAGCCAGCGTGGATGTTGACATAAAGATCCACAACTTGAGCGCTCAGTCAGGAGCGGGAAAAGCCTCCGGATCCCAGAGCGGGGGATTACACGGGCAGGCTGGGGTAAGAGGGGGTGCCAAGGGACCAATGGGCAGCGGCGAGGCCTTGCTGCAGGCAGCTGGGGGCAGCTCCGTACCAAGAGCTCCTTGGGACCCTGGCCCTATAGGGGAATTATGCACATCCTGCTGGAGATACCGCAGTATGAGTCCCTACCCGGGCCATCTCCTTGTTGGGAAGGAACACAGGGAGTAGATTTTCTCCCTTTGGGCAGCAGTTTGCCATTAGGGCAGCTCAAGCTCTCTTCCGTAACGTTGCTGTGCGCTTTAGCAACATAGAGATTTACACAGGGCTATGAGGAGGTGGCAATGGTTGAGCTGCATCATTTTGTCTGTGACAACAGTGCATAGATGCAGTTATACCAGCCAAAAAAACACCTCACCTTAGAGCCCAGACCCCACAGCAACAGCCAGGGCTGTTCCAGGCTTCCTCAACAAGTTTCCCAGGAAGACAACTCCCAAAAATCACTTCCACCGCGGCTCCCAGGGACCAGCCCCCGGCCTTGCATAGCTGGCACCGCTCACTTGGCTCCGAGCTCAGTCCAGCTGCTACTACGTGACTTGCCAAGGCCTCTGCAGCCCCACTAATAAATATCCCAATGTTACCCACTAACAAATACCCCCATCCCCATCCCACCAACGCAACCTGAGTGAGAAGGAGCACTAACCTCGGCTTAGAGGCATCAAGTGCCATATTCCTTTGGAGACAGGACTCCCCCGTGCTGCCTCTCGTCAGCATCAGGACAGAGGTCACTGCGTATCAGAGAGCTCCCAAATGAGCTGGATTAACTTTAAACCCCTTTGTCAGCTCCATACGCAAACACGGTGCACAGCTGGGGTGGTGGCACACAGCGTTTTCAATGCCTCAGTAAAGCAGCATCAGTGCTAGGAGACAAAGTCTCAAAAAAAAAAAAAAATTCACACTTGTATTAACTTACAAGAAAACAGTAAATAGGTGTCTCCTGTAAACAGGAAACACACATTCCCAGCGGAGTAAAAATTCCTGGAGCACGTGGTTCTCTCTTCCACAGCAGCCTCTAAATGCAGGGGCATCTGGTGCCTTGGGGTTTCAGCCCTTCAAATCAGCTAACAAGCATTATCTCCCCCCAGTACAACCAAGGTGTTTCTGTGATCTCAGGAAGCAGCTGCTCTTTTCTTTTTCCCTCTTTTAATTCAAATCACATCAGGCCCCACCCAACCAAACAGCCCCTGTAAGGAGCCTTAAGAAGGTACCTAATTAGCACAATGAGATTGCAAGAGACAGCTAAGCAATTAGGCAAACAAGCAGCAAGTTTTCCTAATAGGACACCCATCTGAAGGTACTGTTCATTTCCTGTGACAAACGCTGCGCCTGAATGATGCAGGATGTTTGAGCGGATTTAGCACGTAACATTCTGCTGAAAATCTCTGTCTTCAGACGTCAGAGTTATGAAGGAGCATCTAGGATCAGCAAATAAGTAAAACAGAAAACAGCACCTAGGGCTCTGGTTTAGTGTGGCCTGGCCCTGAAACGGCCCCACAGTGAGGAGGGAAAAGGAAGGCTGCAAGATTGAAGAGGAAAGAAGCAAAATAGTTGAACTGCAATGTGCGATTGAACCAGACAGTTCAATCGAGGTTTTACTTACTGTCTGCTGAAACTTCCCCCTTCCAAATTTTCTCATGAATTGCTCTGCCAACAAGTGTAAAAGGAAATGATTAATTTACCCCTCCCATCCCAGCTGATTGCCGAGACTTCCATATCAGCCGGAGCTGAGTAATGAATGAGCTTCCTGTGATTACACCGGG
This sequence comes from Nothocercus julius, assembly GCA_013398735.1. Lineage (NCBI taxonomy): Eukaryota > Metazoa > Chordata > Aves > Tinamiformes > Tinamidae > Nothocercus > Nothocercus julius. The sequence goes on along the minus strand of VZSV01000107.1, from coordinate 2,040,298 downwards.
CACAGGCTCGGCCGCGGCGTGAGACGCAGCGGGGCAGCCGTGCAGGGCAACCGTGTTGAAAAGGGCAGCAAAAACCCTCGCGGTGCTTCCCGCCTGCGCATCCCTCGGCTCCCATGGGGAGTCCTCGCCTCGTCTCCCACTGCTTCCGAGGTGGAAGTTTCGGAACGTCACCCTCGTTCCGCAAAGACTAGAAGGGAATCTCGGCCTCGGTGCCCCTTTCCCCGGAGGAGAAGGGTTTCTGTGTTAAACTTTCACAACTAAACCTGAAACCCAGTGATGTTTGTTTTAGGTTTTGTTACAAACCTAGAGCGCGGGCCAAGTTTGCGAAAAAACCCGGGCAAAGTTTCAAGCAAATCAAGGCCGATTTATAGTTTTGAGTGGAAACCATACTCGACTCACCACTTTCACAAGGGTTTGGTCTGAAACCCAGCACAGTCTGGCAGCCTCAAGCTTGACTTTTGTTTGGAGATTCAGGTTCAGCTGGGAGCCCAAGCCAGCACATCTTCCCCAGCATCCGAGGCCACGGGGTCCCTGCAGGAAGGAGGGATTCGGAGTCGCAGATGCCCACGAGACCCCATGGCTGCACAGCAGCACCAACGTGCTGGGGTAAATCAAGAGAGATTTCTGGGCAAAACACCTTGTATAATTCAAATTCTGGTCCGTAATTACTCATTCACGGGATTTCTTCCCCTTTAATGTTTTTGCTTGTTTGTTTTGCTTTTGATCTCTTTGCTCTTTGGCACGGTTGACTTTTTATCAGATTGTAGAGAAAAATTCTGGCGGTCTTCTATCAAAGGCCTGAAGTTGCTGCAAAAATTTAGAGTGCTGTTGTGGCTCTGATAGCAACGCAGCAATTTTAGCAAGAGATAAGGCCCATGCCTTGCAATGTGCTTTTACTGCATTATCTTCAGGCTTTCTCCCCCGCTGCCCAGTACAGATACTTGTGTGCGTTTTAGGCCTGCTCATTGCTTTAGAAATATGAAACAAAAATGTTTAATGGAAAAAAAAAGAAAAAAAAGGATGGTAACTGTGCTGTTCTGCAAAGGCAGAAGGAAAGCTGAAGTACGTAGGAGAAACGGATTGCAGAGATGGTTATTTAAGGAGCCCGTGCCTGGCTTCTGAGATCATTTCACATCATCAAATGTAATGTCCTGACTGTCCCTTTCTCCAAGAGCGATGTAGTACCTTGCCGATGCAGCCAACATGGGTTTCGGTATCCTTGAGTTTGATCCTTGAGAAGCCGCAGACAGTCCCAGGAGGGCCGCGGGAAGCCAGAGCACGGGCATTAGTGCAGAGATGCAGGTGGGAGTGCGGGTGGTCGCGGGGAGCAGCCTTCCACGGGCTTAGCCACTGGGAACACCACGTGCTGCTTCAGTGTCTGTGGGACGGGCAGACTCTGGACAAAAGAAACATTCTCTTTTTGCCCGTCTACAGCCCCCCATCCCAATTCTGTGTATTTTAAGCAGCTTAAAGTGTGCAGAAATGTATAATTTCATGACAAAAATGCGAGTAGGAATGGACCTTTGTATAGGATATCTAACAACAATCTCAAGACGTGGCTGCAGTGAAGCTGGCACAGAGGAGGTAAAGGATCCCGGCCCTGATCCCGGGTAAAGCATCCCGGCACGATCCCGGGTAAAGCATCCCGGCCACGATGCTCCCCAGCCGGCAGGAAGGCACAGGGAAGCTGGCTTGCCGGCTGAACGGTGTAATGGAAATAGCAAATAGTCCAGCACGTTCTTTGCCGGACAGTATGGGCTGCTATTCCTTCATTTAGCATTCCCGACTTTACAAGGCTACGTGATCTTTTCAAGCACAGATCACCAGGGTGGCTAAGGTTAGCAATGGATTTCTCCATGTTAATAACGGTTGCTCAAGACGCTACCGTTCAACTTGTTCAGACCAAAATAGGCCCGAGCAGGCCAAATTCCTCCCGAATATAATCCCAACGAAGGGAAGGGTCTTCCAGCAGGCTTAATTCTTGCTTGTTCATGCTAGATACGCATCCCTTCTTAAACACAGCTTCCCACTTACATTTTAAGTATCCTCCTTGGACGCTAAGTGCATTAGGCAGCTGAGCGGCTTGCAAAGGCTGAAAAAAAATAGGGAGAGAGAAGTATTCCAGCTGATTCACAGCTGGATACGTGTTCTTGTTCTTATTATTTGATGCCCTTCGGGATAGAAGGGAAGTGGGCGCTCCCACGGCTGGGCCCCAGCTCGCTTATCAGGAGGGAGCACGCGGCACCGGGAGCTGCCGGGACCCGCTCATCCGCCTCCCTCCTCTTGCTCCTGTGGGAGCAAGTTGCTTGGCGGGAGGCAAAGGAGGCCAAAACAACGAAAACATCGAAGGAAAAAAAGAGAGAAACCCAAAACATGCAATTTTGCAGCTTCCCAAATGAGGGAAACATGGCAAACTCTTCCAATTGCACCCAAAATATAAGGGGGAAAGACATTTATATCTGCTGGGTTTTTTTCTCTCTCTAAAAGAAATGGTTTGTTTGGAAAATACCGCAGTGTTTTATTGCAAGGCCTCGTAAGCGCAACCTCTGATTTGCCATTTGGAAGTGGCATTTTGCACTTACACCCGAATCAAAAGCAAGTGTGACAAGTGAGAGGGGTAACTAACCCCAGAACAGCACAGTACATGCAAAACATGATTCAGTCGACCCAAAATAACATGTTTGGCTTCTTCCCGTTTCCCCCCAAACAGAGAGAAGAAAAATGGACGTTTGTCTTTGACCCAAAACAGCTCTTCTTCTCTGTTTTTCAGCTCAGCTCCTGAACTGAGGCAAACGTTATTTCCCAGGGCTCTCTGGAGGAATCTGCTCTGCTTGATGCTTCTCTGCTTAGGGTTATGCATGGGGCGCAAAAAAAAACCCTAAGAAGCGAATCACTGTTATCCAGACTACCTGACTCTCAGATTTTAGGACCAGCCAAAAAAAAACAACTCCCCCCCCCCCCAAAAAAAAAAAACTCAAAATAGGCAGTTCTATGTAAGTGCAGGAGGCAGGTGAGCAAAGGCGTCGCCGCACACCTTCTCTGCCCCTCGTTCTGCATGCACAGGGTGAAGACCAGGCTCGATGGCCTAAACCCGCCGGGCGCAGACGGGCTTGCACTAAAACAGCTGCTTCTTCCCCCTTTTCGCTTTTCTCGGCGCCTGCCCGCGTGTTTTCCAGTGGTTCCATGGCCCCGGCAGCCGGGCAGCTGCGCGCCGGCCGCGCTCCTCCTGCCCGGCGCATCCGTGCGGGAGATAAGGCCGAGCTGGCGGAAACGCCGCGACGCCGGCGCCTCCTTCCCGAGGCCCCGGCACGGCCGCCTTTGGCACCCGAGAGCCCGCAGCAAGTTTCCCAGGACACATCTGCTCGTCCCCAGCAGTTCGGCTCCGATCCTGGGGGGATTTGGAGCATGGATGGGGCAGCCCCATCTCCGTCTCTGTGCATTGTGACATTTTTCAGTGGAATCCTCCAGTGAGCCCCAAGACCAGTTTTGCTCAAGTACCCAAGACCCTGCACGATTATACAGATGCGCTACCTGTATCAAAAATAGCAGAGTGTCATTTATTCCCTGGGTGATCTTCAAACTCCTTATGTTCTTCAGTGATTAACTCCCTGCTGATGTTTGAAAACCAAATATGACAAGATGCTGTGTAACGAAACGCAGGCGTGAGGAGCTCAGACCCTGTTTGGGGGCGATTTTGCGTGCCGTAAACAGAAGGCTCTTGCACAGCTTCTACCACATGTGGGTGCAGAAGCCCCGGAGAGCTCTGGCCGTGATTCCAGCAGCAGCACCGGTCCCTTTTCATCACCAGTGCTCTTCAGGTGCCCTTCTCCAAGGGTGCCTATCGCGGAGGGAAGGTCTACCCGCAGAGAGGCTAGAGCTGATCATGCCTTACTACATGGCAGGGAAAATGCCCCCCGTTTTGTCTCCCCATGGCTTTTCAAGCAAGACAGACATCCGTCTTTCTTTGCAGAAGACAAAGACTTATCTTGGCTCGCCGGAGAGAGGCCAAAATCCAGACTGCCGTCTCGCCGGCCTTTGATCAGGCTATTTAGTTGCCTCAAGACTTCTAGGGGAGCTTTCACATGTATTACTTTCCGTGGACAGAAGTGTCAAAGAGAAGATGTAAATCTCTTTAGAGCTGAGCAGGAACTGTTTTTATAAGTAGCTTTTCATTCTCACACTTATCCACAGCACTTCATGTGGTGATAAATTAACTAGTGGCAGCGTGACAATGACTTTGGTACAAGGAGCAGCCATAATATACTGGGAAATGCATCCGGTCTGTGTGGATAGTGTAACTCTGTCACCCTTCATGGCTTTTGGGCTCCATTGCCCAAGACACAGGACACAACATATGAGATCTTGTAGGAGAAAGCAAAAAAAGGATGAGCTCAGACTCTGTGATAGGTCTGACAAAGACAAACCAGATGACATTAAAGTCATCAGCCACCAAACCGCTTCTTCATAAGCTCCCTATTTAAAGAAAAAAAGAGTGATAAAATGCTTAGATGACGGATGACGCTGCAGAGTTGGGGATGTCTGAAGAGGTAGGTGTCTGAACATGATCTTGTTATGCCAGAAATGTAGGGCAACCAAAAAGCTTTCTGAAGCAAAGCCCATAACTTTGCAGAGGTTCGGGCACACGTTTAACACCTGTGACCTGAAAATGCATGTGATCCTAGCACGCGTGTCCCTAACTGTGCCAGTGGGCCCCCTCCAACGAGAGAATCAGGGTGCAGCAGTTTGCCAGTTTGCACTGAAGGTACGTGCTGGGTTTTTAAAAGAAAGCATCTGGGGATGGGGCAGCCCAGCTGCAGTGGGGCGAAGCAGGCAGCTCCTCTCGGTGCTCTCATGCCAACCAGCCCTCCAGCCGTGCTTTGTGAAGCTGCCGTCGAGCAATTATAACGTTAAGAGTATGTGCAGGAGAGGGTAAAATTCCCTCCCCAAACACAGCACTCAGTATGTCCATTTAGGCGTCAGTGTGGAGGTTTTTAGTCACACGGCAAAACAAAACACAGAATCAAAGGCAAATGCTGACCTGCCACAGATCCAGGTTTCCTTCGGGATCACTGAGATGCAGCCCATAAATGAAGCACTTCTGACTTACTGTAAGAAGCCTGTTTTCCAGAATGCCTTTCACTTGCTGTTTTCCAGCAAATTCTAAGTAATCCTCCTCTACCACAACAAACCTCAGTTCACCCCCCGCTCCTCCCCACGTGTAATTTTAGCAGGGAGGTACGAAGTGTAGAATGAACGCAAATCCCTGCAGCAGCCACTTCTGCACACCCAGCCGCCCAGCCAGCTTTTACTGACAGCTTTCAAGGCCAGGACACTCACCCAGTAATAACCGGCCCCGGTTTTTGCTCCGAGTCTGGAGAGGCTCCTACGTGGCTTAAAGGAGCTTTGCGGTGGGTTTGAAGGAGGAACATTGCAGGGCTTTTTGCTCCTTCCTGCAACTGGAAGTGTATGTTAATAGCCAAGCTCGACGCAGAGCTATCCGTCTTCATTCTCTAGGAGACGGAGCTGGAAAACACACTGGAGTTTATGTACAGTCCCAAAAGATGTGATGACTAATTACTTTTCTCTTCAGAAGTGGGCAGGGATGCATAATATGTTTGTGATTACACGGACATAAAAGGAGCAAGTGATGGTTTTCCATGGGAATTCTCGGGAATGGCAAGGCAGGCGTCTCGGCGGATGGCTGGCTAAGCTATTGCTCGCTGCAGTTCATTAAGTTTTCCTCCTGCTTCCTTGTTACGTGCTGTGACTTAGCCCTTTCAGAGCTGTCCTGCTCAACCACGAATGAGTCGTTCAGCTTTAACTCTCCGGCTCCGAGTCTTCCCAGGGCGCTCCTAGGGCCATTGGCAGACGCTAGATTTGCTGAGATAGAGTTTTTGAAAGGACATCAACTCAAGGGAAAATACCAGCTTGGAGAACTGTTGGTGGACTGCTACCCTTTGGAAAGGAAAGGTCTTTTCCGCCCATACCTGTGTGCTAGTTGCTGCCACAGCCAGTCTGGGCCAGGCCACTTAACTAGGACATATTCAGCTTATTCAACTTATTCAGCTACTTGACTAGGAGCCCGCAGATGCTAGGTGAGAAAAACAGGGCAGTCCCAGAGAACTGTTTTTGCCATGTGGCCCAGGCAGCCGGTGACCTTGTCACACACCAGGGCTCACCAAGGAGCCTTGTGCCAAAAGCAGCCCGGGCATTCAGAAGGAACTGTCTCTCAGGAGCTGGTTATTAAGCTAAACTTGGGGCAGCAACACGACTAGGTTGCTTCAAGTAGACTCAGACTCCTTAAAGGCTGCGGCCTCATTCGGCTACTTCCTAAGAAAGGGAGGAAAAAGTGTGCGCAGGCCCCGTGGTTTTCCCAGATCCATCCATTTTTAGGGCTGCCCCAAGTAGCCTCTTCTCAGACCTTGAAGCAGCAGAGCAGAGACCAGAGAGCCCGAAACGCATCCTACCTGCAGGCGGGGAAGCTCGGACTTTTCCAAAGTCTGGGATTCCTGGTGTGTCTGTGGCAGCTACAGAGCCTGTGCGCACTTACCTTGCGATCCGATGGGCCAGGCACGCTCTGAGCCAGGGAAGCACCAGGACCAGGGAGCCGACGGTGAAATGCAAAGGTTCCTCCTAAGTGGTTTCTGCTCCGAAGCATTCCTCAAAAAAAGGAGGCGGGGAGAGGCTCGAGTGCTGCTCTCGAGAGCAGAGCCTTCATTTCCCCGCTCTCTGCACCGCAAGGACTCCCCGTCATGCACTCGTGAGATTACGATTTGGGTTTCTTATCATCTCTCTGTATCAAAAGGAAGTTATGCACACAAAGGAAACACCAAACCATCGTGTCAGGAGGGCTGTAAATCACTTTCTGTTGAGTAGGAAGGGGACATCAGAGAGCGCAGGCGGGAAACAAGGGTTTTGAGAAACCCCCATTTCCTTGCAACCACTGAAGTTCAAGAAAGGCGGCTTTCGTTTCGGGTGGAAGGGAGCGCTCGGTTTCGTCAACGCAGCAACTAACGAAACCAGATTTCTCCCGCACAATGCTCCTGGATCACTCCAGTTCCTCCAGCCCAGCAGGGGACAGAAATCCCTGTGACGATCCTCCGAACCACACACCGAAAGCCCCGTCCTGCAGAGAACCGCTCTGCATTGCCGAGCCCCGCGACCCGCGGAAACGTGTCCAAGCTGAGAGCTTTCAAGCTGGCTGCAAATGCTTCAGGTCATTCCTGCGGCCCTGAAGTCCTGAGCCATTCCAACGCGGAAAAAAACGGACGTTATCGCTGCTTTTAAGGCTGCTCTGCTCTGATGAGGGTCATGGTGGGGAGGGTGATTGCTGGAGTGATTCAGGATTCCAGTCCTTGCTCACAGTCACCGAGTGAGTCAGTGGAAAAGTCATTTAAACCAGCACATTCAACATGGTACCAATATTCGTGTTTAGCTTCCTAAGTCAATAGCATGGAAGGTTTCAGCTCAGGAATAGCTTATTTAGAGGCAAATGCCCGCGAAGCAACGGCTGCACCGGAGGCCTGCGATAAATGCCCTGCTCAGCTTGGCGCTTTCACATTCCACCACTTTTTGCCCCAAATGAGCTAAAGTTCTAACCATGCCCGGCCAAGCCCCTTTTCAGCCCCAATGCAAACGGGCTCCCCGAAACAGTTAAAACACAGTTTTCCTCCCAAGGAAACGCGGCTACTCATGGCGTGCACATCATTAGCATGCAGCAGCCGCTGCCTTGAAGCGCTGCCACCCCTGGCTAATTAATTCTAGGTGCCGTAATGCTCGCGTCGCAGGGAAAACACCAGTCCCTGCGTAAGCAGGAACTCTGTATACAAACATCAGAATGCACAAGCAGAAATTGCACCTTGGAGAGCCTTTTCATTCAGAAAAGTCGCTCCTTTTTACAGCGCTACTCGCAAGAACCCCTGCGCTAGCGTCAGGACTAGAAAAATACTGCTTGGTATTCAGGAGCACTGGAGGCACGGGCACAATAGTAGCAGGGTTGCACAGGGACACAAATCATTCCAAGGATAAATATCTCAGCACCTTCCAAATTAACGTGGCAGCAAGAGCAGAGATCATATGCGAGATCTTGCAACTCCAGCAGCTCGAGAAACTAGACCTAGCAAAACTTCCAAGTCCCAGGCATTTTTGCACCTACCCATTGTGGCAAATACGGATAGGGACAGGCACAAAATGCACAAAAAGCCACTGGGATCACGAAGTCGGGCGCCGAAACGTTCGGAGCCCGGGTGCAGCGGTGCCGCTCGGCAGCACGCGCGTTACGGCAGCCTTTAATTCCGCGCTCGCGGGATGGATCGGCTTCCCCGCGCGGCCGGAACGCGCTGCTGACGCTGGTTCTGCAGGGGCCCGCTGCTCGGCACCGGACCTAGCGCTGTGCTCCCATCCACGCTCGCGTCGAAGACTGAGATTTTGGGCGTGAAAGACAAAAAATAAAGATTCAGGAGCCTGGCTGCTCTCAGCGGTGTTTGTTGGGGGAAAAGAGGAACGGAGGGAGAGGCGTGGGATCGTTACGTTTGGACTTCCATGGGGGAGCAGCGCAGCCCAGACGCTTATCGGGCCGTTCGGAAACCGAACCGGTCTGGGCTGAGCCAAGTCAAACCAGGCTGGGACAAACTGGACCAGGCTGAAGAACCGAACCAGCCCAGTTCAAGCGGTCCAGGCCGAGCCAAGGGGAGTCGAATGGCTACGGGCCGAGCCAAAGCAGGGCTGAGTGGAGTTGAAGTGGGCCAAGGACCTGAACCGGGCTGAGACGAATGGGTTTGAAGAGCCGAACCGGTCTGGGCCAAGTTAGACTGGTCTGTGCCGAGTTAAGCAGGACTGGGTCAAGCTGGGCCAAGCCGAAGAACTGAACTGGGCTAGGCTGAGTTCAACAGGCCAAGCCAAAGTGAATCAAACCGGGCCGGGCCGAGCAGAGCCACCGCAGGCTCGGAGGACCTAGATCAGCTGGAGCAGGGGCAAACTCAGCCGAGTTGAATGGGTCCAAAGAGCCGAACTGCTCTGGGCTGAGTCAAACCAGGCTGGGTCGAACAGGGCCACGGAGCCAAACTGTGTCGAGTGGAGCTGAAGCGGGCCGAGCAGAGCCGCTGCGGGCCACGGAGCTGAAGCGGGCCGAGCAGAGCTAGATCAGATGGAGCAGGGGCAGATGGGCTGCAGCCAAAGGGGCCCGAAGAGCCGATCCGGTCTGGAAGGGGTCAGA
>VZSV01000107.1:1978515-2030089 GCA_013398735.1 Nothocercus julius | reverse complement strand
GCCGCCGTTTTGTGAATAGGAGGGAGGGCGCCGCGCGGTCACGTGACGCCGCATTCATAAATCCGGTCAGCGGCGGCGCCCCATTCACCGCCCCCCCACACCGGGCCCCGTGCGCGCCCCCGCGCGCGCCTGTGGGTGCAGTGCGACCTATGGGTGCTGCGTGTCCTATGGGTGCAGTGCAGTCTATGGGTGCTGCACATCCTGTGGGTGCTGCGTATCCTATGGGTGCTGCACGTCCCGTGGGTGCTGCACAGTCTATGGGTGCAGCGTGACGCATGGGCACTGCACAGTCTATGGGTGCAGTGCAACCTATGGCTGCTGCATGTCCTATGGGTGCAGTGCAGTCTATGGGTGCTGTACGTCCTGTGGGTGCTGTGCAGTCTATGGGTGCAGTGCAACCTACAGGTGCTGCGTATCCTATGGGTGCCACACAGTCTATGGGTGCAGCGTGACGTATGTGCACTGCATGTCCTGTGATCACTGCCTGTCCTATGGGTGCTGTGCAGTTTATGGGTGCAGTACAACCTATGGATGCTGTGTGTTCTATGGGTGCTGTGCTGTCTGTGGGTGCTGCACAGTCTATGGGTGCAGCACAACATCTGGGCGCTGCACATCCTGTGAGCACTGCGTGTGCTATGGGTGCAGTGCAACCTATGGGCGCTGCGTGTCCCATGGGTGCAGTGTGACCTATGGACACTGCGCAGTCTATGGGTGCTGCGTGTCCCATGGGTGCTGCGCAGACTATGGACACTGTGCATCCAATGGGCACTGTGCAGTCTATGGGCGCTGCGCATCCCGTGGGTGTCGCGCGTCCTGTGGGTGCTGCGTGTCCCATGGGTGCTGTGCAGGCTATGGGTGCTGCTTGTCCTATGGGTGCTGCGCAGCCCGGGTGCTGGGCGTCCTGTGGCCCCCATCCTGGGTGCACCCACTGGAGCCTGGTGGCTGCGGGTGGGCAGCAGGCGCATGTTCCCGCATGGATAACCCCTCTCGGTGCTTTTCCCCCACAAAGATGCTAAAGAAAAGCGTTCTGCCAAATTTACAGGAATAGCTCAAAAAGCGGCAGTCACCAAAACGTCCTTCCTGGCCATCTCCTGGATTTGACAGTCGGAAAAGTGACTCACCGCACAGCAGACCGGTTTAATGCCAAATACCGTAGGATGCACCGTGCTTTAAAATGACTCCTCCCAGGGCTCGTGAAGCATCCCCAAAATTGTGCAGCTTCAGTCCTGTTTTCGAGGCTTCATTGGTGGCTCTGCTATACGTTAATAACGTCACACTAATTGTCACACGCTGTGCATGGAAACGCTAGCGGAAGGGAAATGGCTTCTGACTGCAGCACATACTGTAAGAGGAATTGTATTTTTGGCGCTTCTTGATGAGGGGACTATAAATATATGTTTATATGTAGCTTCTGAAATTGTGGCTAGTTGGAAGTCAGTGCCATTCTTCCAGGAAAAAAAAAAAAAAAACAAAAAAAAAATCAGTTTCTCTTACAGATTGCTGTGACTTATTTGTCTGGGAAACGTGGCGAACTAGTTTCCACTAAAAACCCCACGGATTTGCTTCCTTTCTGCAGCGGGGCGCTGAGCTCGTGTCTCGCCGGGGTGTCCCGCAGGAATCCGTGCGTTTGCATCCCGGCGCGGGGACTCGGAGGCCGTTCCGGGCGCGTTTTGGTCTCTGCTGGAGCAGAGGCCGGCGGGGAGGCTCCGTGGGAGGCCGGGAGCGGCCTCCCGGGCGCTGCGGCTCTTTGGCTGCTGCAGGTGCTGGTGCTCAGGGCGAGCACGGAGCGGCGGTCCCGAGCCCCCGCGCTGCCTGCGGAGCAGTCCGGGCCCTGGAGCCCGTGGCTCCCTCCGCGCACTCTCCGCTTCCCAGCTGATTGATAGCGGTGCTGAGGCCGGTGACTCATCCGTTGTTTTTCCCTTCGGCGGTGGGTGAAGCGATTTTTGTTCAATCTATATGGTGCTAAAAGCAATAAGGATGGGCTCTCCCGATAAGTTTTCCCGAGCTGTCAGAGCAGCGGTGCTATTTGCCCTACATATCTGGCTTTAATTTGCATAGCTATTCCCGCTTCCCTGAGCGCGCTGGGAGCAAATGTTAGCAGATGCGTTGCAAAAAAAGGGCCGCTGTCAGGGGGCGCTTTAAAATACCCCCCTTCGAGTGAATTAAAGGGATGGGGGGGAATTCTTTCTCATTTGGGGGCATCTTCACTCTCCGACAGCGCTGCAACGTTTGGAATGTGTAAAAGCAAGCAGGAAGAATAGGGCGCAGGGTCCGGGAACTCCGTGGATCCTTATGGACTGCACCATCTTGGATCAATACTTGGAGGTCAGCTTGTCATTGCCGGGCGAGCGCCTCTTCCTGCCGCGCCGCTCCGGCCCGGATCCCGCACTCTCCTCCCAGGAACGCCGGCGCCCACGCGGCGCGGGGGGATGTTGATCCGCAAGGGATCCGGCGTTGGAGCGCCCGGCTCCGACGGGCGTCGGAGCAGCCGGCAGCAGCCGAAAGTGTCGGGCGATTCCGCGGGCTTCCAAGAAAGCCACAGGAAGTAATTAGCTGGAAAAGGTCAGTGGACGAGGAAGTGCGGGAGCCTCGGGCCGCTCGGCACCGCGGAGCGGCATCTCCCGCAGCCCGTGCAGGGGGTTTCTCTTCCATTGATTTTCCATATGTTTTTGTACGCCCGGCTGTGGGGGCCGTGCACGTGCAGTTCCCGGTTTTGGGAAGCCGCTTGGAGTGGGATGCCGCGCATTGCACGGCGCCGCGCGCCCTTGCTTCAGTGAGGGCGTTTTTCCCATTCCAGGCCAAGGGAATTCGACTTGACCCCTGCTAATTTGTCCTCTCGCTGGTCCCCAAATCCCACTTCCTTCCGTTGCTGGAAAGGGACCAGCGGGCGCCTGCGGTGCCCGCGCAGTGGCCTTGCAGCCTGCGCCTTCCTGGAAAAAAACGTTGTTTCTCCCATTTTTCCTTTTCAAGGCAGCTTTGCCCGTGCCGCTGGTTTCTCTTGAGCTGTAATAAGCGGCTCATTCAGCTAAACTTCTGTGGCCCCTTTCGGCCGGGGGGGCCACGGGCCATACTGTGTGTCAGGACATTATTGCGCACAAATAGGACAGGAAGTGAAGGATTGCCAAAATATAACTGTTTATTTCTTGGCCCCAAAACACGACTGTTTAAAATATTACATGTAAGTAGCTGCTTTCTTCGGTGACTTGGAGAGCTTGCGGCTCATGAGGGAACGGCTCCATGGGATGACAAAAATAAAGCGACAAAAATAAAAATCTGCCCGTTTCCTCCTCCTGTGTTGGAAGCTGATGGAGAAAGAGCCGCAGAGAAATGAGCAGAGACGGCGTTTGGAGAGCGCTTGGCCTCCCCGGAGAGGGGATTTGGGAATTGCACAGGAGTGGGGGCAGAGGGGTTATCCGCCCGTTTCGTGGAACCCTGAAGGCTGCAAGCAAAAGGAGAGACGCCTTCCTGATGCGGACTCAGGGCGCGGGCGACCGGATTGCAACCACAGGACAGTTTCCCTTGGGCCACCGAACCGCAGCGGGATAATGATAGTTATCCCGCCTTTGGCCTGGCTTGGAAAATCGAGGTGTTGAACCCAGGGGGAGGCCGTGGGGACATGGAGCAGCCCCGGATCGCTGCGGGGAGCAGCGCTCCTGATCCCGCCGGGGTCTCGTGGCCGGCCCCGGCCCGGGCGTACTCTGCCCTCCGGATCCAGCTTGACGGGAGGTGCCTGTGTTTTGGGTGCTCTTTTATAAACACGTGGATCCAGGAGGGCACGGAGATGAGCCTGATGGCCAAGGGAAAGCGCGGCTCTGGATGCGGCGTTTGGGCTTTGGAGCTGCTGGACGGGAAAGAGATGGAAAAGGAAACAGCAGCGGTCGGTCTCTTGAGAGGGCAGGACCATCTCACTTGGGCACCCGCGGGTAGATTTGTCTTCGCTTCGGTCTCGGAGCAGCTTTTTGGAGCAAGCCTGGGGTCGGAGGAACGTTGTGCGGGCCAAGACCACCTCTCGGAAGGCAGCGGGTTGTTGCCCCTTCCGCCTGGCCTGTGCCGTGCGGCTCAGTGCCCGGAGCCGCATCCCTGCTGCTTCAGGGCATCGTGGTGCGTTTCCCGCTCGTGTTCTCCACTTCACTTCTCGTTTTGTGCTTCTCATTTCCTTTCCCCTGCACGTTTTTTTGGGCCCTGCTTGCTGCCTTTTCCAGGACTCGGTTCCTCCAAGCGCCGCTCCTGGCTGGCCACGGGATTCGGCCCCCAGCACAGCTCCTTTTCCCGAGGCCGAAGCAAACCCTCTTCCTCCCCTCGCTGTTTGCAGCTGAAAGGAAGGTCCTCGCTCCTGATGCCCCCCTACAGATACCCCCCCAACAGCGGGCGAAAGGAAACACTGGCCGCTTCGTGCAACATAGGTCTTCCCCTTAGAAGGAAACGGTGTTTTATCAAAAACAGCTATTACCGAGCATGCTTTAAGGTTGCAAAGAAGCTCATGCCAGTAGCCAGCAGGTTCTACCTGTTGCATTAGATCTAAGTGGAATTAAACCCAGATTGCTTTTCTTCTTTACTCTGGTTTGCTTGATCTTGGAATAACCTTCTTCTTTGACTTCCCTTCCTTGCTACTTACACCTCAAGAGCTGTGTTTTATCTCTGGAAACGCTGAGATGTTTAACTCGCATTAGGCACGTGAGCCATGCAGGTCGTCCCATAACTCTTTTTTATGGGCTAAAATTGGTGGGAACTCGTGCCCTGTGGGGTTGCGCCGCACTCGGGATGAGACAGGAGCCACTGGAGCTCCCACCTCCGAGCTGCAGTCGCTCTGCGCTGCCGCCTTTCAGTCGGAGCCTCTCAGCCATTTACGCTTTTGCATTCGTTTATTTATTAAAACGCACTTTGTTTGTTTATTAGCCCCTTATTAATTTGTGGGGAGCCGCTTCGGTGGAAGGTGTGAGCTGAAGGGAAGCTTGCCCGTACCCGCCTTCTTGCGCGTGCTTGTTTAGCTTTCGGGTTGCTTTTTTACTCTCCCATTCTCTACCTGCTCTGCCACCAAGCAACATCTACGGAGCCGTCCCCACCGCGAGCGAAACGGCCCCCGAACACAAACTCCTCGCACCTAACAGCACCCGGCAGCACGCTCGTGTTGCCGAGAACCGGCGAGGTGCTTCGCCCAAGCTCGTTACGCTGACTTCCATTAACGTGTCTCAACACCCCTGCTTGCTCTGGCGGCCCTTGGAAGGCTGGCTGCTCGCGCGGTTTGGCGAGCGGGAAGCCGTGGCCCCGAGCTGGTCTGGGTGACCAAGACTCCGCGTTGCAGCAGAGGGACGCGCGTGTCTCGAGGGCAGACAGGCAACGGCTCGGCCGATGCTCGGGAAGAGCCGAGCCGGGAGGCCGGCGCCGGGCTGCCCGTTGGGGCGTCTTTGGGGAGAGCGTCCTGTGAAGGCTCGGAGAGGAGAAGGCACCCCGCTCTTCACGTCGCAAAGCTCCTGTTCTCCTAGGCAAGCGGAAGCAGAAGGAGCTACGGAGAGGCAGCCGCAGAGCTGACAATAAACTCGGCCACCACTGCAGGGCTCCTGGGGCTGCACGTTATTTACAAACAGTCTGGTTCTTAAAAGAAGTCACGCGGACGGCTGAAAGCACCAAGCGATCAAATCCTGAACCCTCTCGGAGCTTTCCCTCCGCTCTTTGCTGGATTTGGGGTCTCCTTGCTCCATGATAGGGTCCGTTCAGTGCCTGGAGCTCAGCTGGCTGCATCTCCCCATCTTCCGCCCCGCCGCGTGGCCGGGGCGCTGGGAGGCACCGCCGGCTGCGGAGACGAGCGCCTGGTTTCCTTATGGGTCCGTGCTGGGCGTCCGCAGTTTGTGGCTCTGAAGACAGAAGAGCTGCTGAGTTGCACAGAGTCTTTAGAAGCAGCAGTTCTGCTGTTTGCACTTCTTAGACCAGTGTTGTGTTTTCAAGCAGGCAGGGAAGACCCGGTAGCTGAACGGGAGAAGAACTTCATGCAGGACCTATTTTTCATATTTAAAAAGAACAGGGAAAGGATAAAGTGTAATTAATGCAGGTTCTTAAAAGGTTGCATGATTATTTCTTTTTCCTAGGGGAGCAAATGTGTTTTAAAGGTGCAATTATCAAATGACAAGGCACTCTGTGTTCTATGGGCAAGGACAGCTCGCAGGTTTTTCCAGTAAAAACACCAAATACTTGGCGTTTTGTACGCCTTGGTGGCTGCATCACGGTCCTGCTGAACCGTGGGGCTTGTGGTGAAGCATCCAGGGCCTGGGTGTTTGTAAGGCATCGAGGATAAACCTTGCAGCTCTGCTGGAGGGGAGCTGGGTGCGTGCGCCGAGAGGGCAGTCGCGCAGAGGCAATCAGGAAGTTCTAGAAATACCCTTTGTAAACACAGCATCCTACAGGAAGAATGTTAAAGCCCAAATAAACCATTTTCCTCTCTGTATATGTATACATGAACTGTTACGGGTTTGAAAGATCTTATCCAATTTGAGATGCGCCTTTTTACAGTAGTTCCGAAAACAAATCGTGCAATAAATATCAACAGTTTTCTCGGAGCTGTTCATCAAGGCTGTCCGTGCTCTTACCAATTCCTAAATGATCTGCATCTCCCTCACCCTGAACCAGAAGTCATAAAACCTGCAGAGTCAGCGAGCTTGTTCTTCTAGATAAGTTACCATTTTTGGTTAAAAGACCTTTAATACGCCTGACATGGAGCGAATGAGCAGAGGCAGGGCGAAGAAGAGAGGATAATTTTATGTGCTTGACTCCATGCGTGCCACCCAAAAACCCCGTTCCAGTGCAGAAATAACTGACGTGCAGGGGACAGAGGGGAGATGGGAGGCACAGGGGCTTCCTTTGCACCCTTGGTTGACCTCCCAAAGCGAGGGTCGGTCCTGGGGTTGCTGTGGTTGTCACACACGATGCCAGCCTGGATGATGCTAAAACACACGTGCCTGTAGCAAGACAAACCTTGCACGAGCGCTGGGGTTCCCGCGTTTCCCCAGCCACGTTGCCTGTCGTCTCCTCAGTAAACTGAAGCATAAAAAGCCCCAGCTGAGGTATTTGGTCTTGTCCTTTGGCTTCCACATAAACCTTTTGCTACGAGAAGTGCTAAGCTGCTGCTCCCCGTAGTGCCTCTGCGTTGGCCTGTGTCCATATTTGCGTGCCCAAGACGGAAGGAGCTCTAGGTGTTGATATAACAGGCCAATAGTCGTTTTACACTTACAAAAATATTTCTAATAGCGTTGTTGCTGGGGGAGGGTGCCGATCTGTGTGTTATTTTGGGTTTTTCTTGCCTCTCCTCCTTGCTGCTGCAGTATCTCGGAGGAAGTGCTGGCCACCTTTATCAGGCTATTGGTGGAATAGCTTCCCCAGCCTTTCATGAGGTCAAATAGAAAAACAAACACTCCCCCTCATGGGAAGGAAGGGATGGGGAGAGAAGACTGTTTGTGTATGCTTTCCCATTCTCGTTTTAAAAAGAAAATATATAAACGTTGGGAGACATTTCAGCATTGCTCCTGCGCTTGCAGGGGCCGAGGTTGAGTTGCTTTCTTGCTGCTTGGAAACTAAAAGGGAAGAGGGAGAGCAGTGCACGGGAGAGCTCTGGCTGCCCTGGCTTTTGCCTCCGAGAGCTGAAGTGCTCCACGAGTTCTGCAGCGACTTGAGGGACCTGATCACTAAGTGCTTCCACAGACCAGAAGAGCAAAATGCTCTTCTGATGTGGATGCATGTAGTGTTTGTATGTCCGTTCGGGCTTGCATGGCACAGAGATGGCACTTCTTTGTTTTGTTTTTCCAACAACTGGGTTTTGAGAATTCAGTAAAACACAACTTCCATGCAAACTTCATATTAAGGAAAAAATAGCCAAATGTAATACTAGAATATTTCTCTCTTCAGCTTCCTTTCTGCTCCTGAGAAAGGGAGAGTAACGTTTCACAAAACCATTTGCAAGACTGTGGTTCTGCATGGTCTAGTGCCGTGCTGAAAATAATGGACTTCTAGTGAGACCACCAAATTAGCCTTCCCAGCTGGGTGCTTTAAGAGGGATCTGTGGCTCTCCTCCTGCTCTCTCTCATTGCAACCGGTGTCGTGGGATTAGAAATGAGAGGCTCCCTGTCAGGCCTTGGCCAGAGGAGCACCCACCTCGCTCCCGCCGCCGGTGGGTCCCGGGGACCTGCTCATGCTGTGGATGAAGCAGCTGGGTGCTGTGCTTGCACCCTGGGCGAACCTGGGAGGAGGGTGCTAGCCTCGAACCTAAACACCTGAAACGCCGTACCGTCTGAGCCTGCGTGGAATTGGGAAACGGGTGAAAGATAGTGGCTCCTGAGGATGGCCGCTCCTCTCTGGAGAGCTACGGAGCAGCTGCAGCGGCTGCTTTTGCTCCGTACTCAGAAAGACACTACTTGCAATAGAGGCTTTTGGAGGAGATGAGAAAGACTTTGCCGCAGTTCTTGGCTTAAAAAGTGTGTTCTGGAGAAGCCAGGATATACGTGAAGGAGCCGTGAGGCTGGCAGGAGGCACGTGCAGCACACACTGCTCTGGGGTGGTGCAGCAGGACTCAGCAGAGCAGGACAGTTGTCTTGAAGCACAAGTGGGTGTTTCGTGGAGTTGTATTTGTCCAAAACGCCCAGCTTTTCCTGTGCTGTGAAAGTCCAGGGTCTTGTGTGCAGTAGAGCAACCAGCCCCTGTCTTGTAAGCAAAGATGGGAAAAACAGCCCCAAGACGTTCCTTTGCTGCTTTGGAAAGGGGCTCTGGAGCTGTCGTGTCTTCGAGCAGTCGTCTGCAAAGCAGTGGGAAGCAGCAGGCAGCACATGCCACGTGTTTCAGTTGAAGTCATGCCCTGGATTTCCAAGGATCTAGTTTAAAACTGACATGTCTGTGCTGGGGAGAGCACAGATGATGAACGTCAGCCGGCCTTCAGAGACGCGTTGTGAACAGGGCATCAAAGAAACGTCCTTCGTGTCCCCTCTCGTCCTTTTATGAATGTGACAGTCCAAATACTGGGATGCATTTAAGAAACAAGGTAAATAACGACCGTTGCGCTGCTCTGAGTGCACTTAATGGTGCTAACTGGAGCGTGTCACGGTGTATGTGGAAAGAATCATCTCCCCGCAATGGAGGAGGAAGACGGGATGCCAGAGCAGTGACACTGCTAGTGGGACGTCTTGGCATAAAAAACACTGCCGTTTTCATGTCTGTTTCTTTCAGTCCTTGATTTAAAAGCTGCCATGAGGTGAATGCAACACGGGAGAGGAGGGACGTGCTGTTGGCTTGACGTGCGTGCCGTGGGTTCATCGCGATTGTGGCCCGTGCCACCCACGTGTGTCCTGCAGGTGCAGCTTCAGGGGGCCCTGCAGGCCCAATAGCTGCAGTTTTATGCATTTGCTTGGCAGCACTGGCTTGCCTTGGTGTTTGCAGAGGAAAATTCAGTGCCGCCGTCTTCCATGGCTGTGAAAGGCCATGTTCAGCCCTGATTTGGAAAATGGCAAGTTAAAAACCAATGCTAAACTTGGTTAAATTGGTAATTGGTTAAAATCAATGTTTCAGGCTTAACTAGTTCCTTAACTGAAAGAGGCTCCCAGTAGCTGATGTCCAACCCCGCTTACAAACTGCCGTTTCCCTAGATGGAAGGGGTAAGCGTTCAGCCTGTACTTTCGCCTGTGACTTTGTCAGCAAGAAGGTTCTGCTGCTCCCTGAATCTTGGAGTAAAAATAGCTGCTCAGGTTGAAAAAAGGGACCTCCCTGGGAGTGCTCTCCAGCACCAGCGCTGAAACGTCCCTTACAAAAGCACCTTGGGACGTTTTGTAACGCGAAGGAATTCCTCGCTGAAGCCAGTCTTAAGTAAATAGCCACGAAGAGGTGGCTGAAGCATGAAGGATCGCGGTGGCTGGTGAAGAAGGGAACACAGTGTAGAGTTCACCGTGCGAAAAAAACAGCAAAACGAACAATGCTGCGTCTTGCAGAAGTTGTGTCCCGCCAGAAAAAAAAGGTCCGGTGCCTAAAGCGGTTCCCGAGGTCTCTTGCCAGAAGTACAGAAAATGCTGGCGGGTATATTAACGGCAGGGGAACTTAGGGAATGCTGCTCTCCTCATCTGCTGGTTCCGAGGCTTTGGGAGACGAGTATTGATCTTTGCATTTCCACCAAACTAGGTCTTCAGCGAAATCACTCACAAAGCACAGAAATTTAAAATCCTTTTCTGGAGGATGTATAGTGTAAGTCCCGGGGAAGTCACGTGAGTAGCCTGCCTAGGAGGGCGAGTCTCCTTTGCAGACCACTAGACTGGTGAGCTGGCAGAAAACTAGAGTGTTTTCTTTGGATGGCTCCAGCAGGAACCGTGTGCCTGGTCGAACACCTGGTTCGGGTGCCTCTTTTGCAACACAGTTCATAAGAGGGTTTAGAAACGTTTCTCTTGATACCAAGGTATATGTGTAAAAACAAGAGAAAACGCAGTTCTGGAGCAAAGGGGGAAACGTGACTCCCTGGAAGGTGCTGTCCTGCACGGGGCTCTCCAGGCAGTGGGGAAGCTGCAGTGCTTTGGACTGGGAGAGTTTCTTTGCCTAACTGAAGAAATTGGAAAAACTTGGGCACGCTCACAGCTTTGTGTGTTCTGCCTGTTTGATATTTAGCCTGTGCTAAAAGCCATAGACCTTAAATTTGGGAAGGAAATCCAGGTTCTCCAAGTGCAGTCTTGGTATATTGATTTTCGTTTTGGAACAGCTTGCGTGCAGGAACTCTTTGCAGGAGTGTCATTCACGGCCTGAGTAGGACACGGAATACGCTAACCTCCTTAGTGCCTCTCCATGCAGTAACTCAGCTGTAACTTTGTCAGAGCGGCTTGTTGGGAAAGTCGGAAGGTGGTTCCTGCCCATCCCTCCTGTGCCAGGGAAAAAAGCAGGGAAAAAAGCATCGCTGAGACCGGTCGCGGTGGTTGTTCCTCCCAAAACATGCAGCAGGCTGGCGCGGGGATCTGCGAGCGTGCGAGAAAGCTGCTTGTGTAAGAGGGTTCTCTCGTAGAAGCCGTGTTGGGTGACGCGCGCGCCCGTGGCTCCGAGATGCGGCTTGGAAGGAGCCGCCTCCGTGCGGACCGTTGCGCTGACGGAGCCGTGTGGCGGACGCGCATCGCTTTCAGACGGGCGCTTCGCACACCAAAGCTGCCTTCTTTTGGTCTGCTGTGTGCCCTGGGTCTGTGCTACGTGCGCCAAGAAGTGAAATGGTTTTCTAGGCTGTGGGTGCCACAGATTAACACCCGGGATAGCTTTGGCGGCATCGGGCACGGCGGGGGCTTCTTCACTGCATAGCGCTGCCACGTTGCATTAGGCTCTCCATGGGTTCAAATTCTGCAAGTCCTTTTGGCCATTCGTCTCTTCAGCTTCGCAGAACAGGTATAGATGAGTCAACGGGCATCGCGTGGCGGCAGCGCTGCAGTGCGCGAGCCGGGCGCCAGCAGGGCAGCATCGGGGCAGGACGGCTCCTCTCTATTTCGGGCGGGCGACGCGCCTGCCTTTGGCTAAAATGAGCCCCCTCTGCCCACCGCAGGCTGCTCTCCCACTCGTGGAGCGGCACCGCCGCCGGCACGAGAGCCGCGCTCCCTTTAGCTGTTAAATGCTCGAGCCTGGTGCGTGTCCTCGTTGCGCTCGAGGAGCGTGGAGAGCGAGCCTGCCTTAACAAGCACTGGGACGCCAACCAAAAATTACCGCGTATCAAAGGAAAAGCTTAAATTAACCTTACGAATCCGAACAACGTGGCTGCAGCACCTCCAACAGCCCGCGGGCGGGGATCACGGCTTGGCCAGCTGTTAGCACATTAGAGCTAATAAAACGCTGCTCGGGCAAGGTGCCGCTCTGCAGAGTCGCGTGAGCGCCCCGAGAGCCGTCAGCGCCGGGCCCGTTCCACGGGCTCCAAAGCGAAGGAACACGGCGGGTTCCGTGCAAGGCGACGGAGGGCCCGGGGAAGGGTTGCGGAATGGTGGAGATGATTCCTCGCCGAGTGCTTGAAGGCCCAGGGTGTGTCTTGGCTCTGCCGAGCCTCTGGAGGAGGCAACTCCTTCATCTTCCTCCCAACAGCTGAAGGGCAGGAGCTCGAAATCCTTTGGCAGAGGCTCACGAGGGACAGGAAGTCCCCGGCGCAGTATCCAGGAGGAGGATTTCTGGAATAGTCCCCGGAGCGACAACAGCTGCTCGCCACGGGCGCGGTGGGTGTCTCGGGGCGCCTGGCAGCGCCGGCGCGCCGCAGGTGCCGGGGAGCTTCGGCAAGGACGCTGAAGAGCTCTCCTTTTCCCGAAGGCGTCTCCCGGGGCATCCCGCGGCCGCCGGCGTTTGCCTAGCCCTGGCCACACGCGAGGTTGCTGGGGCGTTTGTAAATAATGTTGTGATTTCCGTGAAACGCTCGTGCCAGGTGCACTCGAGGGCCTCCCTGCGCTTGCTCCGGGGACGCCGCGCCTGAGGACGGAGCCGGCAGCGGCTGGCCGAGGGAACGGGTTTCCCTGCGGCACGGCGTACCTCTGGTCCTTTCCTCACTTCGTGTCGCTTCCATAGATGATTTTACGGAAGGGATTCAAAGAGCCAGCCTAGGTGAAGTAGCTGATGTGGTATTGACAGTTGAAGGAAGCAAAAACGGACTCTGTGGTGTTTTACCGGTTGGCGCCTACTTGGTGAGCAGCAGCCGTGGCAGATACCGAAAGCTGGATGTTTTTGGTAGGCGCGTCGTGCCGTTCTCGCCCTTTGCGGTGTTGATGTGCTCTCCCAGGCCTTGCTGGCGGGAGGAGCGGCGCTGGGCAGGAGCACGGCAAGCGCTGTGGGTACCACGGACAGCAAACCGCGTCCCCCGAGCACCCCGAGAGCAGGCGGGCGCAGAGGGAGGGCTCCCGAGGCCCCGGTCCGGCCTCAGCTCCAAGGCCCAGGAGCCTCCCCCGTCCTCCCAAGGGGAAGGGGAAGGGGACTGGCCGTGCCCGGGAGCTTTCCTGTCCCCGGAGAGCTCAAGGACGGGACGTCAGCGGAGACGCGGCCTTGGTTTCCACCCGCTCCCGCTGCGCCTTGGGTGTCCCGCGGAGCTGCCCCCGTTGCCGCATGGAGATGTGGCGGGGCGGCCTCCGCTCCGCTCGCGGCCCGGGCGCCCGCCCCGCTTCGCCTTGGCGCGCGGGGCCGTCTCCACGTGGCGCCACGGCGGGCGTTGGGAACAGCAGCCTCCAGCCGGAGAGCAAACGCTCAGCGGACAACCCAATACACAGATATATTAATGTGTCCGTGGGGGCGCTCCGTGCAATAAACACGTACACGTGGCACACGGCTGCTCGTTGGGCTTGTGGTACCGGTCAAATCCAAGGGAAGGCCAGCCTGAGAGCACCGCGTTTGCTTCCTTAGTACAGATCATTGTGCCCATATAGTTCATTAATACAGAAATTCAGTTGCATTTCCAAAGTGACCAGGACCCCAGCTGAAACTGGTTTCTTCGGTGGACAGACAAACAAACAGACAGAAAGATCAGCCATGCACAGTGCTAAAGATTGAGGTGTCAGTAGCATTTCGAAGGGTAAACATTTAAGTGAAGCTCTTTTTGAGGGTTGCATTTAAGTGCATTTCTGCACTTGAAGCTGATGGCTTCCCATAGTCTGGCTGTTCTTCAGGGGTGTCCGAGCTTGCCTCTTGCACGGGCATAAGGACGTGTGCACGGCACTGGCTGGAAATGGAATTGCTGACGGTTCTGTGCTCTGCAAGGAGCCCTGGCCAAAGGCAGATGAGCTGCTTTAAAGACCTGCTGGGTGAGGACAAGTTGATGCGGTGTCTCCTTCCCCTCCCTTCGCCCCCTCCACCTCCTTACAGGGAATAAAAATTGAAAGAAAAAAATAAGATAGGATGTGAGCGGCTGCGAGCGACGTGGTCGCCTTCTGGATCTGGGGGGTTTGTGGGGTCCTGGGAGGGTTTGTGCCACCGAGGATGCCCGCTGCGTCCTCGTGGGACGCGGGAATTCCCAGCGGCCTTCCCGTTGGCCTCAGGTGGCCCAAAGCCAGGGCGCGAGCGTGCAAATCGCTTTTCTGGATGGTTTATTTAGCGGCAAGACCCTTCGCTTGTGAGAAGGTCCCTTAGGTGGGCGTTTTGAGATGCTGGATGAGGAGCACGGTGGAGACGACAGGCCCTGGGATGACGGAACAGCTCTACATGGTGTGGAAAGGAGAGGAATCACAAAGCTGGCCAGCTCGCCGTGTGCAGGGTGGCCTCCCGGGCGAGGAAGCTCTGCAGCTGCTTGTGTGCAGAAAACAGCGTGGGACCCGCACACGGAGGCTTCTGCCGATGTCTTAAGCCACGCAAAAACAAATATTCACTCAAAATAACATTAAAAAAAATAAACTTCCACTTCTTCCTGTTTTTATAGTTTGCTTATTTCCTCAGTGTCATGATTTTGTCTCCTGTACTGTAGATTATTAATCTGCAGAGGATCAGGACCTTCATAGTAGTATTTCCTGTACATGTTTATCTGTCTCTTTAACAAATTAGTATCTACTTGTTCTTTGCTGAATTTCTGCAAATAGTAGGAAACTCTCCCATAGTAATACAGCTATTTTTTTTGCTAGAAAAAATATCTAAATGAATCATTGCCAGGGGTTAAAGTACTTTTTGTATGACTTGGTCAATGGCATCCTTTAGGACATCTGCAAGTAGCCCCAAATCCCAGAGGTCACCATGTCCACGTTGCTTTTGGCTTCACATCGCTTCAGCCAGGCGGAATTTCTTTGGTTGTACGCACGTCTGGAAGTGTTACCTGGAACTCCGGGAAAGGGCTGGCACTTGGTCCAAGAGGACCACGGTCTTTCCATGGCGTTCCCTGGCAGGAAGGCGCACGCAAGGGAGCGCTGCTTTGGGAAACTCAGCCCTTGCGCTGCCCTTTTACGCCGGGCTGGGGTTGTACTGCTCCGTGGAGGGTGGTTTTTGTCACGCTGTCTGTGCATAGTGCGAAGGAGCTTTATGGATTCAGCATCCCTTGGGAAGTTCTTCCCCAAAGCTGGGCTGCCGAGCGCTCTGCAGTCTGTCCCGACAATGCCGGGGTGCCGCCGGGGCTCCCTGGCGAGCCGGAGCGGAGAGGATTCCTGACGTGTTCGTGCGGTTAGGCGAGTGCCGTTTTGGGAGGAGTAGCTGGCTTTCTGCCTAGGCCTTCTATTTTGAATGGACCTCTTGTCATCTGACTTTGTCGCTAAGTCCATTAAAGCTGCAGGCTGGTCTCTGGTGCCTCCGGCAGCTGCGTTTCGGCAGTGCCCCCGCGTGCCCAGGGCTCGGCTCGCGCGCTCCTCCAAGGCTCTCCTTCCCGGCGAGGAGACCGGGGCTTGGCAGCATCCTGGCCCTGGCGCTCACGCTCCCGAAGGGGCCTCCCAGATGAAGAAGGACTTGCTCCTCCGTGCGTCCCGGTGTGTTTGTAGGGCCGAACGTCTCCAGCTTCTCCCAGCACAGGGACGTCTGCTTGGAGAAGCAGGGTGGGCGTCTGCCAGGGCAGAGGGAAGCACAGAGGGATCCGTCACACCTGAGCGTGGCCGACGTCTGCTCAGCCACCAGGCATTTTCCTGCCTTATTTTAAAGGCATAACCTTCCGCCCACCCCACAGCTCGATACTGGAAAAAGCACTTGGAACTTTGGGAATAGCCTGTCCTCCTGGCTATCCCGTTTCCCCCCGCATCCCGTTCCCAGCAGACAGCCCGGCCTCGCGCGATGCTCTTGGCACGCCACACTTCCACGGCAGCCTCGCGTCGGAGCCAAAACATCCTGTTCGCGTCCCGGGCATGGGACTCCCATCTGTTTACACGAAGGCACCGTGGTATTTGCAGCACTCGCTGCCACTATTCGAGCCTTCAAAGCTTTTTTTTTTGCTTCCTTTTTGTTTACTTTCCGTATTTTACAGTCTGACGAGGCTGGTTGCCCCTTCGGGAGACGTTTGCTCTTCAGCAGAGCACTGAGGAATTCAGCTCTACTGGGCCTTTCCCCCTCCAGGTTACTGTGAATTTGGATGATTCGTCCTCGCACCAGGACCGACCCGTGTTCCTACACGGGTCCTTTTAGAGCAGAACGTGCCATTTTCGGCCTTCCTTCCCAGATTTTCCCCATTTCCAAGATATTCATGGGCAGGTGGGTCCTAAACAAGAAAGTCGTGCATTCGTAATCAAATTGGGTGATTCCACCTTAAAAACAACAACAACAAAGAGTTGCTAGATTTAGCATCCAGGGATAATTTTGCAAAATGTTGAATTTTGTGTTCTGGATAAGCTGGAGTTAAAACCTTAGTTAAATCTGGGTTTCGGGGGGAAAAAAAGGCTAGTTTGAATGGAGGTAAACACTTGTGGTTCCATTATCATGTGCTAAGCATGCAGAGTGGATGTTACACAGCTTGAGAAGCTGAAAAATAAGTGGGAAGTTGAAAAAAGTCCTGGTAAATCTTGTTCCCTCCCTCCTAAACATCACCCTGGTGCTGTTCCTGCGGGGGCGGAGATGAAAGGTGACCACTTTCTTCCCGCAGCTCCAAGTTCAAGAAGGATAAAGTTGCTTTTCGTCTGGGCTCAGGAATGCCAGAACAGAAAAATAAACCCTTTTTTTCTTTTTTTCTGAGGGTTAAGGTCAAGCTTAAATGCAGGGTGGTGGCCTGCAGTGCAAACGCGCTTGCATAAGCTGTCGCTAGAAGTTGTCCAACCTGGTGTATTTTCCTTGTCAGCTATGCTGGGCATCGATGCTTCTCCAGGCACGTGCTGATAAATCCATAAAATTGCAGGATCTCGGCCGATCCTGCAGAAGGGAATATAGGATTGCCCCGGTGTGGGCTCAGCTGCTGCCTTCTCACCATCCGCGAGTGAAAGTCTTTCTTGCCCGCGGTGTCTCCAGCACCGTGCGCTCCCAAAATCTGCAACAGCCGTTGCGGAATGCGGAGCTGCAGGGAGGAGGGGGCTTGCAGGAAGCGCCTGTTTGTTGGTCTCCGAAGGCCATCCTGCTCCGGAGGGGATGGGAAGGCGGCGGCGTAAACAGGAAAGGCCGTGGTGGCGGCAGCGAGCGCTCCGAGTGCACCGGAGGAAGCCGGAGGTACCACTGAGAAAGGCCGGGCTCCCCGGCAGGGCCTGGGCGGATAAAAGCACCGGAGGGATGGGAAGTTGTTAATGGTCAGGCCGTTGCAAAATGTCGCGGGTCTCCATTAATAGCAAATTTTAAAATGCTGTTTAAAGAAATAGAAAAAGAAAAAACAAAACAGGCAAGCGACCAGCCTGGGAGCGCTTGTGTAGGGAAAACTTCCTCCTAGGGAAAGGGCAGGTGATAATAAGACAGTAATAGAAGATAAAAGAGGGTTTGGGCTTTAAAAGCGTTTCCTTAGGAGTGTTGCGGCGTCTTCATTCCTTGAGATCTTGTGTTACAGATAAATGAGAATAAAGAACTAAAGAAGGTTTAGACTAGGCTGGATAGAGTGTAGCTCGAACGAGGCAGAAGTTTGATTCAGGAGTAACCAAGCCAAGTTCTTTGACTGTGTTATGGGCACATCAGTCTCCCCCGTGCCTCTCTAAGGGAGTTAGGTCTAGGAGTCCATCCATCCTTGTGGTTGATCCAGGCTACGATCAAGGCAAGGCAAACGAGGGATCGCTGGAGTGTTTAAAAAAATAAGGACGGAGAAAGGTCTTGTGTTTTTACCAACAGCTGAGGAGAAAATGGAAATTCACCATCTGCCCTGGCATAATGCAGCGTCCACGTTACACAAGTGCAAAGCACATTTTTAGATTTCCTGTATTGTATTACAGCTGTTTGTCCATATACCAATTAGGAGATGCAGAAGAAGAGTGTAATTAGGGGAAGAGCACACGAGGCTTTTTCGGTGCCGAGGGCCTTGGCGTCTGGCGTGCGGGGAGCGTCCCCGAGCCGGGGGATGTTTATTGGGAAGCCCGTGAGGCGCTCGCAGCTTTGATCGGGCTGCAGCAAAATTAAACCCATGTGGCCTCCAGCAGGAGCCTCGCTGCAAATAGCCCTCCGCGCCACGACTGGGTTTTGCTGCCATCCGTATGTACAAAGGTTCATTCTCCTATAAAAGCCACTTGTCTATCAGAGGCCTACACTAATTAATAAATAAATAAATAAGTAAGTAAGTAAGTTGTAAGGAGTTGGCAGTCATATTGAGCTGGCCTTCCTAAAGTAATACGTAGATAAATGCCCTGGCCGAGCGCCCGCCGCTGCGCGGTTCAGCAGCCCCAAGCACATCATTATCTTTGTGTGTCGTGATTTTTACATATGCAACCAAAGCTTTTCTCCCTGGCTGCCCCTCATGCTGGGGCACCAGAAACACAAGCAACTTTGCAGAAAAAAGTCCCCCATGCAAGACTGCGTCTCCTCATGGAGCGGTCCGTGGAGCAGTGGGAAGGCAAGCGCACACGTGAGCTTTGGAGAGATGCAAGTGCTGAAGCTACGTTTTTGAGATGTGATTACAACATGGTTGATTCAAGGATGCTCAGAATGGACTAGGTATCTTCTATTTGACTGGAGTAGGTATCTTTTATTTAACTTTTCTGCCTATAACAGCAGGGCTGCTGCCAAGCTTGAAGAGGAAAGTGCAGTAGCAAGTTGAATCCTTGCACATCCTTGCAGGACTAGCCTTGGAGATATATATTTTTTAAAAATGCATATTTATATTCTATTAACTGCTTGGATATCAAGGTACACTGACCGGCTAGTGAGTTGTCCAGTGATGACAATTTTCCACCAAAGTAGAGTAGCGGTTGCCCGTTTAATTAAGGGCCTTTTTGGGTTCTGTGTTGAACTTGAAGGAGGGTGAACACAGCGGCCACTTGAGCCCCCTGTAGCAAAGTTAAAATGCTGCCTGCTGCCTCTAGCAAGGCCTTGGGCTATAACTGGATTCCATCCTTGTTACAAAATGCGACCAAGTTGTGAAGAGGTCGCTCCAGCTCCATCTCATCGTGCTGCTCGCAGGATGCTGCGACGAAGAATCAAGCGAATGCTGCCTGGTTTCTCACCGTGTCCTTGGCTTTTCCCTTCGGCCCTCGTGAAATCTTCTGCGTGAGTTCGAGCCTCGGTGGGTTCAAGCTCGGTGCTTCGTGGTTCAGATTTGCTGTTTTCAAGAATGGACGGGATTTGGGAAATCCTGTCTGCAAGACTGTGTCCCCTTCCTCCTCCACATCCTGTTCCCAAAGGTGACTTTTGTGCAGCGTGACTTTGGCCACTTTTCCCAGGCCTGAGAAAAAGTGATTTTTACCCACGGACCATCATTAAAACGGTTTGGATTTGAGAACCAGCAGTAACTAGGCCTATAAACACCTAAGTTGCCTTTCTTCCATCCTCTGGTTCTTGCACGACATTTTTGCTTGAAAAATGCAGAGGGAATTTGGGGGAGATCGTGTAACGTGGGGAGGAGGAGCTGGGGGGGGCTAATAGCTAACCCGAGCCGCTGGGAAAGTCTCTTAAACAGTGAAGAGCTGGTGGAGACCTCAAGGAAGCAGCGAGGACCTCGGTGTTCCGAGGGCTGCTTGGCTTGCGCGCGCCGTTTCCGGATGGATGTGTACGCTTATGCACACATATACATCACCGCGTGTATACAGGATGCTGTTTTGCAAGCCAAATACCCCCGCCAGCAGCGTCCCCGGGGCAAAGTGCAGCCGGGGTTACTCATGGCGTTACCCCTGCTGTCAACTTTGAACCCGTCCGCTGCGCCGGCGATAAGAGCTGCTGGAACCGAGGGCCTGGCGCAGCTTCCCGGGGCTGGAGCAGCGCGGCTTCTTGGCGAGCCGTTTTTAAAGAGCTGCCTTAGGAGTTTATGGCAGTCGTAATTATCATTTTATTTTTTCCTAAGCCTATAAGCGGGGTGGGTAAGCAGGGATCTTTGGTCAGCTCGTGTGCCTGCGCTGGGAGAAGGAGGATGTTGAAAATGAGTAATGATCCGCCAGGCCTGTAATATGCAGAATAACTGGGGGATGACTCATCCCGTACAATGCAGTATATCCGTCAAGGAGACTGAATCATCCATGGGGGGAAGCCACTTTTCAGCAGCTGGTACTCAGGTCAGCAGAAGACGATCCATTTTATCAGGAGGCTTGGAGTGGCAATAATGGTAAGGCAGAGTGAGCCGGGGACAAAATGTAGAGGAAATGGCATCCCCTAGCAGGTACGTGTGCTCTTCTGCTGTGCGTGATCTCATTTTATTATTCCTCCTCTTTCTTTCTTTCTTTTCCTCTCCACCACATCCCCCCCTCTGCCCCCGCAGCCCTTCTGAATCCTTTCTAAATCTGCGTGTAATTCTTCGGTGGATACGAATGGCTTGTGCAGAACACAGGCTTCCCGCTATGGCTACATGGGTGTTTTCCTGTGTTGTTTTGTTTTCCAAAAGTGGTGCCTGTAATGGGCACCCTTCCTTAACCGCCGCGCGGAATACGGATGCTGCCCGGGAAACGGAGTCCCGTGGTTGCGCATCCCCCCGTGTGGCCGGTCCCCGGCGCGCGTGCGGGCAGGGGGTCACCGGGAGAGGCGGCAGGCACGCTGAGTATGCAAGGATACGCGTGCTTTTGAGGCATTTCGGAATGCAGGTTGTTTTAAATGCGTTTACCTGGCGAAAGATGGAAACACTTGCGATGCACGGGGCAGAGCTCCCCGGGCTGAGGAGCTCGCGCGGGTCCCCCTTGCTGCGACCGCCCGGTGCCAACCGCGGCCTCCCGCGAAGGCTTGCGAATACCTGCACGGGCTTCCCGGGGCTCCGCTGGGATTTGGGGCGTTTGGGGGATCCTCGGGGCCCCTTTTGCAGAATCGTGAGAGGGATGACGCCGTGCTCGCTAGCTGTGCGTCTGGGCTTTGCCAAATTCCATCTTTCACCGGCTTGCACAGGGCTGCCTGACGGAGGGTGTCACACCAGGTGTGTGTTAGGGGGGAAAACAGGGATTAAACCTGGTGGTGTCGTGTGGGGAGTTTTGGTGTTTTATTTTAGTTTTGTTTATTTGTTTGCATAAATGAATTCAGGATGCAGATCTCATGCAACTACCTGTTTGGCTGGACATGCCATTACGCACTTTTTGCTTATCTTGCATGCGTTATAAAGCAAATAGCATCTGCCATGCGCTAACAACTTCCTGCCTTATTACAGTAAATGATAATATTAATTAGTGTTTCTTGTAATTCATTCATACTTTGTATTCTTACACAAAAAGAAAGTCCTAGGACTTGAGTGTGCAACTTCTGTCTCTACTGTGTGCATGCATAATGCGCTGCAGGATTAATCTTTCAAATGCATTATCACATTAAATTGGTGGAGTTTTGGGGGGCTTTTTTTGACGTGCTATTTCTCAAAGCTTTCCAAGACATATTGTTGTATACAACTATAATGATTTATGGAGTAATTGAACCATTAAGCAATTCTGAGGGAAGTTTGTAAAAAAAAAAAAAAAGAGAAAACTAATTTGCAGTCACTGACAAACACGCTGCCTTGCAAAGCTGATGGGAGCCCAGTTCTAAGGCATCTAAGGTATCTCGCTAATCACTGAGGTTCCTTGTGAATTTGAAGCTTTCATCCACATTAAGAGTGATCATTGCCCATGAAGTGGCTCTTTTTCATGTATCCCAACGGTGGATTTTGGTGCTATCCAAGTGCAATCAAGACACAGGGGCCTGTAAAGAATATGCAGTTTTTTTCAAAACCGTATTGACTCTTGCTGCAATTTCTATAGCTCTCCAGCTAGCCCAGTTTCAACAGTGTATCCAGAGATGCTTTCAATACCACTAATAGTAACCTAATCTATCTGCTGGTGCAGAATTGCGTTTTAATTCAGCACTGGTTTTGTAGCAGGCCAGTTTCCTGGGAAATCCCTTAGAATCCACGGAACCGAAGCTTCTCCATCAGCCAGTCTCGACTTGTCCTTCGCGATACTTGCATAGCGCTTTCCAAAAAAGCTCTTGGCGGGTTAGTTCGGGGTTGTGCCGCGTGCGCGGGACGTGGTGGCCGTAGCTCTGCAGCCAGCCCTGCGCAGGAGGCCGGCGCTGCCCCGGGCGCGCGGCGTTGGCAAGGGGGGGACCTCTTGGGTGCCCCCAGCAGCCAGGTTTTTGCTTGGGCAACCGCAGCGAAGCACGCCCCGAGCCGGAGGCTGGGATTTTCGGCGTGGGAGGGGAGGATCCGCGCGCGCCGCAGACATGAAAGCGGCCGCTTCGGTTTTGAGCTCCGCTCCGGCGCTCAGCGGGAAGGGCCAGGTCCCAACTTGCAGGGAGCAGAGGCTCCGGGAGGATGGGACGAGTTGCAGCCCTTGCCCTGGGGTCCTCTGCTCCTCTGGGTTCGTAGCCCAGGGGCCATCACAAGGGGCAGAGAAAATCCCTCTTGTCGCTCGGTGCGGTGCCGCCAAATCAGCCCGGCTGCCGCAGAGCAAAGCGACCCGGACCCCCCTGCCCCGGAGCTCCCTGGAAGCCGCCGCGGCGCCGGGAGCTGCCGCGTCCCTCGTGCGCGGGGCCGCCGCGTGCGCGCCCGGCTGCTGCCGTGCCCTGCGTGCCCGCGAAGGGCACAGCCGCGCTGCGCAAGTCACCCTCCTCTCCGAGGGCCCTGCTTGTGTGTGTTGTTAAAAACACACGCACGCAAAAGCAGCTTCTCCGCGTGCTTCCTGGAAGGGTCTGAAATATTTATGGGATTATGAAATCCCATTTGAGCAAATGTGATAGAGCAGTCTCTCGTAATCTAAATAAAACCGTGCTTAAATGTTGAGCAAACATTTCGGTGAAAGGATTCCTTTGTTCGTCGCTGCCTTCGCGTTTGAGGGAGATGTGGAGGTGGGCGGCAGGATTGTTGCAGGTGTCCTGGGTGTTTTGTTTTGGAGAAGTCCTTTCCCTTCTGGAAAACAAACCAACAAAACTACTGTTAATCTTCCCTACTGTGGGGCTTAAAGAGCGGCCCTTCCAACGATCTGCAGGGCTGCAAGCAAATCCAGATGTGCTGGGTACCGGCAGCCCAGATGCTGAGGACTTGGCCAGTTTTTATTCTCCCTGGGGCTGCTCTAGACCCAGAAGGGCATCAAAGAAGGAAAAACAGCAGATTTCTGCTGGGGGCTAGAAGCAGTTTCCCTGGTCCTCTTGCCCACAGGTCTTATTCACATCCTGCCTACACCTACACGGGGACTATCACACATGTGTGGCAGTACATCTTCAGTCCGTTGGAATTTATGCCTTTTTTTCGCTTTTCTTGGTCCTCAGCTGCTGCTGCAGAAGAGCTGGGGATAATGGAGAGTGGGATCATTGCAATGAAACCCTTTCTTCTGTTTTTTTTTTTTTTTTTCTTTATTTTTTTCTTTATTTTTTTAACCCTGCCTTCCGACTTTGGAAATGCAAGCTCCTGGAGCAAATGGCTTTCCCAGTTGTGTGCCGTTCAGCATCATGCGAAACTGCAGAGCTGAAACCCCCTAGGATTTCCCTTATATGTCACTCAGCTGCTCCTGCCACCATTTCCCAGCTCTTCCCACTGCAGAAAGTCAGCTTGGACTTGAAACGGAAGGTTTTCCCCTCAACCTGAAGGAGGTTTCAGGGCAGAGGACACGGTGCCTTTTCTCCCTGCACAGCCCCAGCACATAAGCCAAGCAGTAATTGTCTGCAGGGCTATTTTGGTCTCTTAATTTCTTCATAAAAGGAAGGAATGTTGAACTACGTTGGTATATTTGGATTGCAAGAAATACTGGAGAGTGAGGAGGAAACCCTGAAATGGTGGATCTGCGTAGATGTCAGTGTTGTGTTAAAAAAAAAAAAAAAAAAAGGAAAATATAGGTTGGATATTCGCTGTATCAGAGATCTGGTACAGATGCAATATTTTTGTGTTCTAGGGGTGATGACCTACCTGAGCCCAAGGAAAACATTCAAGATTCAAACCCCTAGATGCTTCCTCTCCCCTCTCCCTTTGTCAGTGCTGCCTTGTGAGCTGAACCATCACCTGCTGAAATCTGGGAGGTTTTCCTTGGTTTCCTGCATGCTCTGATATAATATGGGGTTTGGCCAAAGTGTCGCAGATGCCTTTTTTCCCTTATTGGTACTTAATGAGAAAGCTTCAAGCCTGCTAGAAAACTAAATGGTGTCAAAACATCAAACTTTTTTCACTGTGATGGGGTGCTCTTCTTACTAAATTGTGAGTGCAGTTGCACAGAAAAAAAATGCTGTTCATAATCTGCAGATACTTCACTCTTACTAGAGGTTTCAAGAGCCAAGCGTCAGGTCAAGAAAAGGGACTCAAAGAATCGTAGGTCTTCATGGTTTCCATCAAAAGGCAGGTGCTTTGTGGCTGCAGGGTTGAACTCCTGCAATGTCATTTCCAGCAGTCACTCAGGCAAAATCAGATTCCTTCTCTTCCAGGTGCAGGGATGAAACCCGGACCGTGCTATGAAATGCTTCCCTCTCAACGAAGATATGTCCTGCCCTGCTAATCGTAGAGTTAAATTTGCATGCATCCACATTGCTTAGATGTTGTTTAAATGCCCAGTCCCTGTGGTTAAGGCCAGCTGAGCAGTCCTTACCTCTGCCTTCATCTCATAGGGAGCCTCTTGCCGTCCTTTCCGCTCTTTCCTTAAAAATGGAATCTAGTAATGCACATTAAGGACAACGGCCCAACTTTTTAAAACTCATTAAATGTTTTGTAGAAGGGGAGTCAAAAAGCCCTTATTGTTGCTTTGTTGCGAGGTGATGGCCAGCAGTAAATGTTTATAAAATCAGAGTGATAGGTGTAGGTGATCATGGTGAAATTATCAGAGATGACGGTGAAATTTTAGAAAGAAGAAGGGAAGACATTGTTGGCTGTTTAGAAGAACTATGATGATGTTGGCTGTTTTATTGTGAAAGTGTGAACGCTTGTGTTTGGTCGATTTGCCTTGCTAGAGAAGAATTTATACCTCTTAAGAAGCATTACTGAAATGCCAAAGTTTTGGGGACATATTTTAGATGTTAAGGGAGATTGAGGGGAAAGTAATAAATGTTGGGGGCCTGGGGAAAAGCAGAGTTGCTTCTTGGGTTATCCAACTACAGAACACTTTAGGTGTGATATTTGTAATTGCTGCCTTTGAAGCAAAGTAAGAAAGGAAGGAAAGTGGCGATGGATGTGGCAGGACTGACCTTCCTCTCGCAAAGCTGCTGCCTTAAGAGTGGCTCTGCCTTTCAAGCGCAGTGGCTGTTCGATAGGGAGTGCCGTCGCCATGCCCCGCTGAAGAGCTTTCTGCGGGATATGAGTGCTTTTAATGCCCAGCACTCGAGTCCTCGGAAGCTCCCATAGTCAGGAGAGCCTGGAGCTTTAATGGGCCGGGCCCGTGCGCGGAGCGGCGCCGACGAAGCCCCTGTTGGCCCTTGGGGCTGTGGGCGACCGGGCAGTGCGAGCGGGTGATGGTGCCGGAAGGGGCCGGTTGGGCACGAGCGCTCGGGGGCCGAGCTGGTCTTTGGGGTAAGAACGGCCCCTTTTGGGGAGCTGAGGTGGCCTCCCATCCCTCCCGCCACGCACACTCCGGGTGTTTTCCCCGCCTGGTTTCGCTGGAGGTCGGTCCCAGTGGGTGACATGGACCACATTAAGGAGGTGTTGGTTGTGCACGGCTCCGGAATGCTGGAGCAAAGCGCTTTTATCCCCCTTAAATGTAGCCTGCTCTTGGACACACAGATGCTTCTCAGAAAAGGGGCTATCTTGGGATGCAATTTGGATATCACAGAGATTAACGTTCACCCACTTTTTTACAGGAAAATTCTCAATATCCTCCAGAACAACAGTTATACAAGCATGTGACCACGCATGCCTCGACATAAACGCATATATGTGTATATGCATGCGTACATACACACACCCGGGGGCTATAAGTTTTAAAGGATTCAGTTCGGCTTCCAATAAGAACAGGCTGTGGCTGGCAGCGCTACCTTTGCTCCCCAAGTTCATTCTGCTTTGTGCTCTGGGTGGGACCGGCCCACAACCTGAATCAGCCCTGGGAAGAGCTGGCGCGCTGCCATGCAGCTGGAGAATCCGCACGGATACGGATACGCGCTTCCAAGGCTTCTGACAGTGCCTGAGACAAATCGCGGGGGTTAAAACAGCAAAGCGTGCCATTTAAGAGCATAATTAAGGATAGTTTGCATGAGGTGCATAATATGTAGGCCGTAAACCCAACAATTAGAGCAGTCTTAAAGTTTTAGAAGGCAATAAAATGAGGGGAGCTAAGGCTACTGCTGGCTCCCTTAGCTGCTTGCTTTTAATTCCATGAAAGACCTGCAGTTATCTAATCTCTCTTCAATCAGTATGTCATTAATGGGAATGAATCAGAGATTTTCACGTGCTTAATTAGCATTTCTTCTGCTGGGAAGGGGGCTGATGTAAGCAGGGTTGGTGCACTTCTGGAGTGAGAACGCCCTGGTCCTGGCACCGCCGCCCACCCGTGGGATTTGCGGATTGATTTCTTCGGAGCGATGGGGGATTTGATGGCTTGCAACTAGTGAGAGCCTTTGTGCACTCCCGTAAAGTTAAATCACAAAGAAAATAAACAGCTCTTGTGCTAAGGAAGCCCAAGCCTTATATGGACCTCTCGCCGAAGGATTTGAATGCTTCCCAAGTGTTTATCTATCGGCACTGGCGGGAGGGAAAGCGGCTTTGCTTATTCCAGGCTTACGGATGGAGACTGCAGAAAAGATTTTGCCATAAAATCAGGGGAAGTGGTGGGCAGCCTTGAAAATTCGGCTTGCACCTTCCGTCCTAGTCTCGTGACTCTAGTGACACAACCGATCTATGAAGCTTTTCTTCCTTCACTTGTGTCCCAAGTCCCTTTGCGTGCAGAGCACCTTGGGAAACGTGAGCGCTGTGGCGGGAGGCGGGAGGATCCCGGGCTCTCCCGGGATGCAGCGTCACTGTGACTCTTGATCATCCAGAAGGGCTTGCCAGCGGATTGCACCGGTGGAGCTCTGCCTACCTTGCCAAAGGTAAACCCTTCTGCTGAGCAAGGTCCTCGGGGAACAGGGGCAATTGCGCTGCTCGCTGGGGCAGGGGGAAGGAAACTGCCTTTTCTTGCTGTGTTTCAGTGAAAAAAAATCCTCTCCTGACTTGCTTTCCCCTGCCCCTGAGCCCTCTCTACGTTATCTTGGCTGTAGGCAGATCCAGCTGCCAACGCTGATCCCAAACCTGTCTGTCTTCTCTCAAAATCGTGGAATGGTGGAAGTTGCAATGGCCTCTGGAGATCATCCAGTCCAGCCTCCCAGGCTGGGGGACTCAGGGAGCTTGAACTCGGCGCACGGGGTGTCCTAAGCGAGCCCAACCAGCCTGATTCGCCCCACATGTGATGCAAAAGTAGGACCATGTCATTTAAGTTGGTGACACCTTCCTTTTCCACCAGTAGAGGTTCCAGCTAGTCACAGCTGTTGGACGCTCCGATAAAATCGCTGGCCTTGGTGGCAGAGGTTATAAAAGAGCTGTAGGTTGAGATACCAGCAGGAATAGGGTAAGGAAATCCTAACGGTTCCTTGCCCCGCTGCCGCATGACTATAAAGGGAAGGGATAGTAGTTGGAGAACCTGAATTTCATACCTAGGCATCTACCAGTGTTCAATTACAAGCCTAGAGAAATCACTGAGGGGTGGGAGAAGCATGCAAATAGTAAGTGGCAATTAAAAATGTGCCGAGTTGTTGCTGATTTCTTAACAAAGTGGCTGAAGATGTCTTGGAGCGTCATCTGTGAGAAAGCCAAAGGCTCCTAATGCTGCTGTAAAAGGAATCCCACAGGAAGCTACATTGCAAAAAGTAATATTCAAATGTGGCAGGAGAAGAAACTGTGTGTTTGCATGGACGGTTTTTGTATTTAGTTGCTGCTGCTTCAGAGAAGAGCCTGGTATTTACTGGAGGTTCTCCAGAAGGCAGTGAATAGAGTTAATATGAGAACAAGCCCAAATAGGAGCTCTGGAGAACAGAAAGGTTGGGGCGGCAAGATATAGTTAGTTTTCTTTGTGTTTATCTGTTAGTTGCTAATCTTTAAAGAACACATGGAAAAAGTACATAGGGGAAGCGAGCAGAAATTGCCCTGGATGGAAGCAGCTCAGTGTTGGCACAGCAGGAAATTAGCTGTGGTAATTTGCTTAATTCTGTGTATCTGGAAGCCAAGAGATTAGTTGCCACAGGTGAAATTTGGAAATGATTTTTAGTTAGAGAATGAGAATATAACTGGGCCCATTTGTAAGCACACTTGTCTTGTTTCCTTTACCAGGAGGATGTTCTAAGAACTCAGAGCAAAAACATTCTGAAAAGCTTGGCTTAGCAGCGGGGTGATTACCTGCATTCCTTACACCTGTGCAACCCTTGTCTGAAACTGAGATAAGGACCATTTTAGGGCACGTCTCCAGTAAGTGCCTTTCT
Source organism: Nothocercus julius (assembly GCA_013398735.1). Taxonomy (NCBI): domain Eukaryota; kingdom Metazoa; phylum Chordata; class Aves; order Tinamiformes; family Tinamidae; genus Nothocercus; species Nothocercus julius. Next base: position 2,001,766 of record VZSV01000107.1, on the reverse strand, counting down.
TCTTCTTAGTGGTTTGCCCACCAGAAATCCTGACAAGGGAGCCCAAAGGGTTTTCCTCGTTTTTTATTTGTCCAGGCCCATTTTGCTGTGAGGGCTGGAGGAAGGATTTGTGGTGTCGGTGTGTCTGATCCAGGTTACTCTGGCGACTTTGATTAGGAAGGATGAATAGTGAATCCTTAAGCAGAAGGTTAAGGATTAAATGAGAGAGTATTTGGGGTATGTCTGAAGTCTATTTTAGATTTTTTGAAAGGATTTCAAGTGTGTGGGGGGTGTTAAATAAGGCAAGAGCAGTGTGTGTCCTGTTTATTCAGAATGCTTTGCCATCTGTGTACTGTGAATTAGGATCTATGCGGCTGATTTCTTAGCTAATAAAGTAGCGTCATATTAGAGAAATAATAATTTGGACTTCAAATGATAACGGCTGGATTATAATAGAGGTGCAAAATAATATTCCACGACAAAAGGCAGCTTTTCTTGTTTGCTTGGCAGACCAGTGGCCTTCCCCACAGATCCATAGTTTAATGCCAAGAATCAGGGCTGCTTTTCAGGGACTTCTGATGACAACTGATGGACTTACACACCTAAAATTTTCAGGAAAGCAAATTAAGCCTTTGGGAAGAAGTGTGTCAGTCTTCACCTTTGTGTATTTCTTGTTTTATGCCTCTTATTCTTCTGCTGGGGTCTGGTACTGATGGGAGCATGCATCTTTCCTGGGTTCTTCTCCAGTAGACCTGCTCAGGACACTCAGATGGCTTTGTGTGCACGTGCGTTTTTTGACCCATTTGTTATCCGGTCACCGGGATCATCTTCAGGTCCCTGAGTTGCTTCCAGCAGAGTTTCGTGCGAGGTTATGATGTGCTGCCTTTGCAGCCCCCCAGAAGAACTGACCAAGTTTAGAGTCACGGGGTGGTCCCGACGCCTGAGCCACTTGCATCTGCAGCCGGGTGGAGATGCACGTGCTGCTTTCCTGCAGGGAAAACGGGTGTCCCGGTCGTGGAGGAATTCCTGAGCATTGTTTTCATTAGTAATTTCATTGCTAATTCAATGGCAGAAGCCTTGAAATGCTTTGTCCCTGGGCTGTTTGGAGAAACTCGTGCCTGTCCAAAATGCTGGGGACGGCAGGACTGCTGCAGTCCGGCACTCATGGAATCACAGAATCCTTATGGCTGGAAAAGACCTTCAAGATCACTGAGTCCAACGCATGTTCCTTCTCTGCATGGCATGGGGGTGTTTAGGGAATGCTGCAAGGCTCACCCCATCCTGTAGGTCCGCATCCCAGACGGCATGGGGGAAGGGGCTTCTGGGACCATTAGCGATCCGATTTCCACCTGGATATTTGGATACCCGCCTGCGCTGTCCTGCTTAGCGGGCTTCCTTCCCAGGGAGCGATAAAGACCATCCGTTGCGGAGGTGGGCCCGTATTCCCAGCAGAAACTCTGCGTACACCTTGGGACCTGGGTCGGCGCTGCCTTAAAAAAGAGAAGTGAAGTGCTGGGATGCGCCCGCGTGATCCTCACAAAAGGTTTTGTTTTGTTTTGTTACTGTTGCAGTGACAGCTATATTGTGCGAGTCAAAGCCGTGGTTATGACCCGAGATGACTCCAGTGGCGGATGGTTGCCGCAAGAAGGAGGCGGTCTCAGTAGAGTTGGCGTCTGCAAGGTCACGTACCCCGAGGGCAATGGAAGAAGTGGATTTCTAATCCATGGTGAAAGGCAGAAAGACAAACTGGTAATAGAACCTAATTCAACTTTTGTCTGTTCTTATAGTGAGAATTAACCCAAATCTGATGCTATTGTGTTCTTGTGCAAGTTTTTCTTTATCATTATTAAAAAAAGGCATCTGAAAGCAGTGCCAGATTGGACAAAACAACCCCACACGCATCCAGAGGGTTATTGAATTGTCATCTCTTGCTATCTAGGTTGTCGTGCTGCCACCTGGGAATCGCAGGTAAATGTCCCACATCCATGTGCAAAGACCCCCTTTTTGATGCCCGGAGAAAGGCCCCGTGTTTTTGGGAGATGTGCCAGGGCTCCGTGAGCAGTGAATTGGAGTGTGAAGGCTCCTGAAGGCAGTCACATTGCACTGAGCAATGCAGCGCCAGCCTTGAAAGACGGCGATGAATAATTTATGCCGCCTGCTATTCAGGGTTGGAGCTCGCAGAGGGAGAACGCGAAGACGAGTCGTCTCTCATGAATTGACGCACTCACTTCTGGGAGCTGGTTTTCTAAAAAAGGGCACTTCCTTGCACAGATAGAACTAGCAAAGCCTTTTCTCCATGTCTCGAGACCGCGGTGGATGTTACGTTTTGTTGCCCGGTTTCACATGGGTGACCCTTCTGAAATTTGCTGGTGGCATTGCCTGGCAAGAGCTGCTTGCGCGGGCTCGTGCTGCCCGGGGCCGGGGCAGCGGAAGACCTGTCCCAGTGGAGACGTAGGTGATCCTGCTTTCCCAAGGGCTGGCGTTCCAAAGCTCTTCCCGGCACGGCTTGTGTTTGCACCATTCTGTTGTTCAAGATGCTTTTCTTTGGGTGGTTTTTTATCAACCCTGCTTATGCTTTTTGAGCCAGGGGGTAGGACTAGCAAAGTGCCCCTGCTCTCCCCAAGCCTCAGCGTCACCCTGGGAGCGCTCGGGCCGGCGTGCAGCCCGGCAGCATTGGGAACGAGCACGCAGGGAGGACGAGGAGGGAAGGTGGGCAGGTGACAGGGCCCCCCAAACCCGCTCCCAGAGGACAAATTTCCCCTCTGTGGAGTGGGATAACGGAGCGAGCCCTGCTTGCTTGGCGTGCGCTGGCGGGAGGCGAGCAGGGCCCTACCCAAGGGGCAGCCGAGCGTTGGAGGTGCCACCATCCACCTTCACCACGATGCGGTGGCGGCTCGCGGGCCGCCGGAGGCACCGGTGGAGGCGGCGATGGCGGGGCCGCGGCGCGGGGACACTAACCCGGCTTCTCCCGGGGCGCGCGCCCTCGCAGGTGGTGCTGGAGTGCTTCGTGAAGAAGGACCTGGTCTACACCAAGGCCAACCCCACCTTCCACCACTGGAGAGTGGACAACCGGAAATTCGGGCTGACTTTCCAGAGCCCGGCCGACGCGCGCGCCTTCGACAGGGGCGTGCGCAAGGCCATCGAGGACCTCATCGAAGGTACGGCGGCGGCGGCGAGCGCGGGGTGGCTTTGCGGAGCGCGGCCGCGAGGCCACGCGTTCGCCAGTCCTACCCATCGCGGTCCGTCAAGATCACTGAGCTCTTATCCAACCCCTCCGTATTTTCGGTAGACTCTCTTCCCACGGGAGGAACCACAGCTTAAAAAAACCGCCGGGCTCTCGCGGGCCCCCGCGCGCAGCAGAACCTGTTTTTTACCCAGTCTCTTAAATACAAAGTATGAATTCCTGCGCAGGCCTCAATAAAACTTTGGTTTGTTTTGTTTCTACAGTAATTGGTTTTGTCTGGGGCCGCTTGGTGGAATGGTAGTGCTTGAAGACTTTGTTGGAGGTTTTTTTGTTTGTTTGTTTCTTGCTTTTGTTCTTTTTTTTCTTTTAGTTCTGTGAAAAATGCGTTTGAATTGCCTGTGCTTTGAAGTCGTCCCGAATTTTTCCTTTCCTCATTTCGGGGCAGTCAAACCATCTTGATGCCGCTCTCATTTAGTGCTTCTGCTTTCATGGGTCCACATGGGGTTTTGCTCCTCTTTTAACCGCTTTACAGGAAGACCCAATTCAGGATTTTTACCTTTTTCTTGCTGCCCGAAACTTCCTTTGCAGCCTCGTGGATTGCAGTTATCAGAGGTTTTAAATTATAAATGTGCACACTTCAAAAGAGAACGGACAAACAAAAACCCCAAAGTTTCAATGTCCTGCTATTAAAAAATGTAGTGTTAAAGGAGGCTAGAGGGTCTCTGGATACAGTTTCCCACTTTCCCAGGTAGTTGCCATGTAGATAATCAGAACTTCGTCTCAATATTTCACTCTTGCTTATGGTTTTATAGGTTTCAGCTCCTTTTAAGTGCTTTGCTTACCCAGGGAAAGATGGTTCTCTGAGGAATAGCTAATAAGAGAGAAGACCTTTAGAATATTTACGTACTTCCTAAATTACAAGAAGAGAAAAGCAACCTAACACTTCCCCTTCAAAGGGAGCTGTATTTTTAAGTGTGAAGTCATTTCTTTCCCTAATTTTGAGGAACATAAATTTTCAACTGAAGAATAACTTATATATCGTTTCTTGACAGCTGAGGATCTAGTCTCGAGCACTGATTAGTATGCAGCTTTATCATTCTTCGGAAATGAAGGTGTTCTGTAATTGGAAATGTTAATTGCTGTTTTTAGTATTGTTAATTAGCATTGGCAGCCGCATGGTTGCATGTCAAGAAACACTTTCAGATTTTACCTTTCCAACCCTGCTAGCGCTAGAGGATTTTTTTCTTCCTTAGGTTCAGCCATCCGCTCGGTGCTCTTGCTGCCGCTGTTGAGTTGAGGCAGAAAGGAGTTGTGCTCCAGGCACGCAGAAGTGCTCGGAATACGAATGTACCAGCGTTAGGAAGCCCCGAAAGAAAGTTGCGTAGAAATGTCATGTTTTTAAAAAGCTCTTTCTTCCTAGGATCTACTACGTCGTCGTCGACGCTTCACAACGAGGCGGAGGTCGGTGATGACGATGTCTTCACGGTAAGCAGAGCGCACGCGACGTCCGTCTCCTCCGCGCCGCGGCCGGCTTTGAAAGGGCTCTTTTTATTGCTCGGAATTGGCTTCCGGCCTTAATTGTGTTTGGCCAAGGGGTGTGTTTTGATTAGTGGAAGTGTATCCTCTGCAGAAGGTAAACGTCTGCCTGCCTTTCGCCTGTAGCAAGAGCGTTGGGTTCCCGTTGGCTTCCCGGCGTCAGGCGAGGAGCATGAGAGAGCAGAGCAGATGTTCCCGGGGTAGACCTGAGCAGGTAACACCCTCACGTTAACACGACCTGGTCCGGGCGGTGCTTACACCGCTCTCCTCCTCCCTTTCTCGCCTTAAGAAGCCTCCCACAAACGGGAATAGGTGCCCGCTTCCAGGGGCACGCGGAGGGGAGTGAAGCTTGGAGGAGTTGCCTTTGTGCTAGGGACAAGAACCAGCTTGGAAGGGCTTTAGCTGTGCGCGTGGGCACAGGATGCTCACAGGCGGGTTTTCCAGCTGCAGGAACGAACAGTCGTGTGCAGCCTTCCTGCTCGGCAGCCCCTGGGGTGGGAGCAAGCAAGGAGCTCGGGGTTGGTTTGTGGTAGTGCCTAAAACGCACGTGGGGGCTTTCCTGAGACGAAAGGTTGTCCCTGCTGCGCTTGTGCACTCCAGAAGCACGGAGACAAAATCCTGCGTCAGAGGAGAGCGCAGCCCGCTCGCGGGTTTTTCCCGAGCAGGAAAAAGGGGATTTGCAGCGCCGAGTTCTGTTTATGAACTACCTGTGCTGAGCCGCCGTGGCGGACCCGCGTGCCGCTGTCGTGACACTGCGGGGCTACACAGCGGGAGGGCCGAAGGCGGGATGTCCCTGTGGGGATCGGCAAACGTGCCCGGGCGCTGCCTCGCGCGGCTGCAGACTCCCTTAAATTCTCCCTCTCCGCGTTTTCCTGCGTCTTTAGGGCCTCGAGGATCAGGGCACGCAAAACCGGGCAACCGAATGAGATGCCAAATTCGATCTGCAAGGGGGAAGGAGCGGGAGGTAAAAGGTGTTTTGGGGAGAGGGGCTGGATTTGCACGCGGGCCGGGGGGCTGGGCAGGTTTCCGGCGCCGCTTCCAGCGGCTCTTCCCGCGGCCGGCCTGTTGTCTGCATCTGTTCCTTTGTCACCGCTCGGAGACAAACAACAGCAGGCCGGGTTAAAAGGTGATTTCCTGTGCTCCACAGCGAAACCATCATTAGCAGCTGCTTCCCAACTACCTGCCAGCGGTGATTTATCGGCGCCGGGATGGGACGGCGACGGGGAGGCCCCGCCGGAGCTGCCGGGGCCGTTGGCTGTTCCATGCGGATTTGTCCCCAAAAGTCGCGGGGGCTCCGCGCCCGGCTGGGAGCGCCCCGGCTCATCCGCGCTCCTACCAGAGGAGGCCATGGGCGCGCGCGCCGGCTCTGGCGCGGAAATGCTCGGCGCCGAAGCAGTGAAAATAGCCACTGGAAGGGAAATACGGGAATGGGAAGGGATATTTTCACTCGGATCAAGCCCGTTGACGCGCAGGGAGCTGGGGCATGCCCGTGGATTTCCTGCACAAGCTCGCGTTCTGCGGTCAGGCGCTGGCAGCGCTGCAGAGTGGCCTCCCCTCCGCTCGAGCCCGGCGAGGCGGCACATAAACCCCCGCCGGGCGGGTATTTATTGCAGGGGCTCTCCTTGCACAAGGAGGCACAAACCGCCCGGTGCGAGCGCGCCCGGAGCGCCGTCTCGCCCCCAGTCTTCAGGGATTTATGCACCGAGAATCCAAGGTGGTGAGGATGCAGCCGGGGCTTCCGCTGCTGGCAGGTGGCTCCGGTTTGGGGCCTTTCGGGTGACCCGCAGGGTTGAGAGGCGCTTGACCGATGGTTCTGGTTCACATGGTAGTGCTGGTCGAACCACTGGATGTGTTGAAACCATCCAAAATCCAGACCGGTGGTTTTAGGAGCATTTTTTTCCCTTGGTCTCTTTCTTCTCCTTTTTTTTTTTCCCCCTGCGTTTTCTTTACAACCTTTAAGCTCCTTGTAGTTCCTGACTACCCATTTATCTGGGAATCCCGGTGTATGATGGTAGGGCTTGAAATCTTCTGAAGCCAAAAATAACACACTGTAGTGCGGAGGGGTTTTAAAATGAGAAAGATTGATAGAGAGGTGAATTGTTTTTTTCCTCTTCAGTTTTATTCTTTCTTGCACTTCTTTCTCACTTGTGCCTAGCAGCCGTTTGGTCACCCATGCATGCAGCTTCTGCCACCCCTGTTTCTAAACTCCCATGTACTCCCTTCCTCAGGCAGAGCAATGGACTCCAGAGGGGTTGGTTTTGCCCTGTTTTAGGGAGCCAATACATTCATTCTTTTTATTTCTTACAGTATTTATTAGCATCTTCACAATCCTCCTCCTCTCCCACACATGCAGGAATAAACCAAGCTGCATGCAGCAGGATTTTCAGACGCATCTGCAGGATTGAGTCATTTGCTCAGCCCTTCTCGCCTCTGAAAATCGCTGCTGCTGCTCCCGTCTCTCCCGTCTCTCCCATCCTTGCTCCAAGGTCTGGCCTCTCCTTGCGGATGCTTCAATCTCTCCAATCCCAACAAGCCCAAACTCCACATTTCCCACTCGGCTTGACCAAATCCCCGTGCCCGGTTTTGTAGTGTGCATCTGTGTTGGCACTGGCAAAGTATCGGCTTAACCAAATTCCCTTGTCACATTTAATCCCTGGCTGTGATATTCCTGCTGGTTATTGACGGAAACAGGGTTTTTGTGCTCTCCCTGGTCTTGGTAACTTTGCTGCCATCCTGTACGCATGTTTTTGTGCACATAACTCCTCTATGTCATCTGTTTTGTTGTTTATAACCCAGCGCGCAGCTCTGCCATGGCACCTAGCAGCCATGCAGCTTATTTGCACCCAGAAAGGGAAGTTTCGCCCCAGAACAAGGGCTCTCCCTCGGGCTCCGAGTTACCAGGGATAAGTGGGAATGCTGTGAGGCTGTGGTTGATGGCAGCAGCGCTACCCTGCCCGTCGCACATCGGTGACCGTCATTCTGCAGCGTAGGCTGTATCTTCAGAAAACAAGACTTTGCCATCTCATATCTTTTTGGTGGAGCAGACCTGTAGTTACCAAACAAATTGACACGAACCTCTGTTTGGAAAGCTGTAAGAGCAGGAAACAAAAGCATATAGAAACAAAAGTGACCAACTTCAGGGAAAACACGCTTATTTCTAAAATGCAATCTCCATTTAGAAGCTTTAACAATACGTAGTTGTGTTTCTTTAATTCCAGATCCTCAGTAGAGCCCATAAATGTTTTCCATATGTTAGCAAATAAATTTCTCCTGTCTTGTACATTATAAATCGTCCTCTCCAGAGATGCAATCTGAGTAAGACTAGCCATCCGTTCCGTCTCCGTTGGGGGAAACACTGTCTTTGCAACGGCCTGAGATTGCTCTGTTTGTCTTCATCCATCTAGCCTGCATCTTCAGGCTTCTTTAATTAACATTCATTCCAGAAATAACGTTTAATAGGGAACAAATATATTCTGTAGTTCCTCAGCCACAAAATTTGCCGTATAATTCAGTTCTCGGGCAGAATTTTCGCTCAATCTACGCTTTTACTTTCAATTAGAGCTAATAATCCCATGAAGTGAAAAACGTGAATCGAGTCCAAGGAAAGAAAGGTCAGTGTCTTGCAGAGCAGCGGTCTCGGAGCGAGCCGTCGAAAGAGCAGAGGCGTCCCTTTTGAAACCTTACAACAGTGCAGCTGAAACGTTGCTCGTGTGTTTTTCAGATATATCCTCCGTTTTACGCCTGCTTTAGCGCTAAAGAAAAGACACCCACGGGCGGGAAGAGCCGCAGCTCCCATGTCAGGCGTCTTTGTGCGCCCGGCAGTGACTGCCGTGCCCTTCTCCCTCAGTAGCAAAGCGAGGGGCGAGCACGGAGCCCGGCCTTGACCAAGCCTCATGCACGTGTCACCGTGGTCGTAGTTTCATGTAACTAATTGTAAGTTTAAAAATACTATTTTTTGTGGAAATTGGAGAATTTTCCAGCTAGAAAAGCCACGGTCTAGAGTGTCTGAGCTGCAGGTTTAGGTCTCGAGACCCTCGACCTGCTGTTTCTTCTGTGGCCCTGCTAGCTCCTGCCTCGGTCTCCAGCATCAGCCTCCGTTCTCCAGCTTTGAGATGGGGAAAGGAGATCCCCGCTTCACTAAGGAGAAGCGGACTGATCTTGTTGCTGCTGGCACCACCGTTTTCCTTCTAGATGCGCCTCCCTTTTCTGGGAAACGGGAATCCTTGCGGTGGGATATACACGTGGCTTGCAGCAGGACGCGTCCGATCGGCGTTTCCACCGCCACGCTGTGTGCTTGGGGGTATCCTTCCCCTCTCGAGCCTTTTCCTCGGCACGAGCGTGTGCTCCTGCACGTGGGGACGTAGCCACTGGGGACTCTGGAGGCTGCTGAGGGGCCTTCAAGGCTCGGACACAGTTGCCCATTCTTTGCAGGTCCGCAGATTGCAGCAGATGTTAATGTTACGCTTTTCCTCGCATCTCTTAATGGTTTCATAATTAAAAAAACAGATGCCTCCCTGCTGCCTTGCCATGAAACCTTTTCCCTACTTTCATCTCCCATGTGGGCCTCAAGTGTGTTGCAGCCTCACTATTAAAATTTGTGAGATTTATGTTAGATAAACACTAAATCTAACTTCTTGCTGGCTTGGTCGTTTCACATTCAGATGGTTCTTTTAAAGAACGGCTGTAGCTCTTTAAAGTAGATAGATGGAAAGCCGTCCAATTTTGAATATATTGTAAATTGGATAGATGTTTGGAATATATTTGCAAATTCCTGTAAGCTCTATGTAGGGTTAGAGCATCTGTCATCCCAAGAATCCACCAAAAACGGCGGTGCTGCGAACAGGGAAGCAGTCGGGCCCAAGACTTCTTTCATGGGTGAGCAGGAGTTTGCGAGTGCCCTTTTCTTAGGATGGAGCCGCAGCAAGAGAAAGCAACGCTGCCTTTTGGAAGAGCGAGGCCCTTGGCGGGCTGGGACGCGTCGGCTGTCGTCATCTCGAGCGGGTCCATCTTGTTCTGTGCAGCCAAGCAAAGCCATGAGGGAATGGCCACGGCTGTAGGTGTCTGGGTTGTGCAGGCATCGAAAAGGCTTCGTTGCTCCCAGCCACAGTCAGTCTGAGAACTCTTATTCATTCTACGGGTTAATCTATATATGTATTTGCCAAGAATTTTGTACACACATACAACCAAGCTCAGGTCTCTCCCCCACCAAAAAACTGCCCTGGCATCGGTGAGAAGAACTCAACCGAGCTAAGGTTCATTTGTATTTGGTGTAGTTGGGTCCCTTAAGCTCTGTGCAGCACTTGAGGGCCCTGCACATGAGCAGCCCGTGCAGCGCAAGCTGAGCAAACGCGCGATATGTCTGAACACCGTTTTTATTTTATTTTATACACGAGAAGATCTACCTTGATCAGTTCCAACAGACTGTCAAGGTAGTCCTTGAGTCTACAGTAATTGATTTCTCCACAGTTTTTTCTTTCTTTGCTGGCCGGTAATACTAGAATATATCAGCTGGATATACCGGATTCTTCCTGTTTTCCCACCAGGAGCAGAAGCAGAGGTAGCTGGCACCAGAATAGGGGAAAGGCCCTGAATATCCATCCATTTTAAAACTAGGTTTATTTAAATCCTTCTTATCTTCACTCTCTTCAGGTCCGCTATGCCCACAGCAAACACGTCACTTGGTGGGAATGGGTAGCAACACTGGAGGTTTTTCGGTAGGGAAGGTTGATAGTTAAACTGGTTTCTGATAGTCAGGTTTTACCATGTTGAGTTTCTTCCTTTCCCTTGGAAGCTGCGGTTTCTTTTAGGCTGCACCGGGAGTTTAGCTATTGATTTTCTTGCTGTTTCTGCCAGTGCAAGCAGGCTCTGCTTGCCATCGACCGAGGCTGCTGCTGAGGCAGAGGTATGAGCGGGGTGGTCTGGGATGGTAGTTGCTATTTCCTTTAGTATTCCAAAATGGAAGGGATAATTATGATCTACTTCAGCCTATCAGTTGTCCTTACTCGCAGCTTGCTGTGTGGATGGAATAAACTATGAAGATTATTGTGCTGTGGAAGCTGGGAATATACACATTACATCAGATTTGTTTATCCCCAGGAATATTACAGATTCATGAGATGTAAATGACCTGAAGAACTAAGATGAACTGAGAGTAAAGATAACAAGTTGCTAGAAAGAAGCTTGCTTGCTTTCTTTCTTTTTTGCAAAATTTATGTATTATTTCTTTCTTTCAGGTTCATTTCTGGTGGCTACGACAGGTTTTTGCTGTCTTTTTGACAGGAATATACAGTTCAGCTCCATTCCCAAATGCACAGAGCTTCGGTTGCTTTGGTGCAATTTCAGTTTAGGGCTTTAAAACTCTTTTTTCTCGTTTTCGCTTATTTTTCTTTCTTTTCTTTTTTATCTTAGCCAGACTGTACCTGTTTTACTGCATGCAGTATTTGAATTTCTGAGTCCTTTGCAAAGACAGGGCCGCCAAAAAAAACACTTCAGCATTTTACTCACAAGGAATTAGACCCGAAAGAAATGGCGAGACTTGCACTGCAGTAATGCAAATAAAAATAAGTAAGAATAGCCCTTTTCTGTGAATAACAGCCTCCAGAGGCCTTGTGCCATTTAGGGTGTATGTGTGAAGAAAGGCAAGGAGCATCTGTAGTGCAATAACAAATTATTAAGCAGATAATATCTAGATTGTGCTCTTTTGAGTCTCGCTATCATCTAGTTCTTACTTAGCTAATTACAGCAGCAATTTGGACGTGTTGAACTGCTTTGCCGAGGGTAAGAATTTCCTCTTGTCGCCATCCTTTCCCTAAGGACCACTTTTTTATAGTGTCTCTTCTGGCTCCATCCCATTCCCACCTAAAACACAGGTGGTTCTGCAGCGGGAATGGGATGTATCCTGCCGGAAGCCGAAATCCGATCCTCTGCTGGGAGGGAAGTTTCCTTAGAGCTGTGTCTTGCCAGAACTTGCAAGCGCTGGGGCCTGTGCGCTAGCTTGGTGTGATTTTATGCTCCTTTTGCCCCTTTTCTCTTGCTCCTGCAGCTAACAGACAATCTTGCTAGGGTTTTTCTTCCTTATTTTCTCTGCTTTCACACCTGATTTCCCCTCTCCGTGTGCTTAAGCGACCCCTGTGCCAAGGATCTGCTCTCCCTGCGCCTTGCAAACGTTTCCTGGAAGCGAAAGCAGAAGCGATCGCAGCGTCGTCCATCTCTGGCTCTCGCTGCCGAGAGGAAAGCCCGGAATAAATAAGCGCCGTTGCATTTTTTAAGCAAAGCCTGGCATATTTGCAGTGCCTGCAAAGAGGGTTTCCTAAAAGTTTGCATCAGCTGTCGGGTTCTATTTTGGTGCCGGATTCCAGCGAAAATAGTGGGGACGGTCAGAACTGTGTGAATAAATGACCCCTCGCTGAGCCTTAAAATATCCTCCCCGTCTGCTGTGGGGAGTCTACGTTTAACGGGTTTTGTCCCTGTGGGTAATTAAGTGCATTATACACGAGGCGTGTGCCCCTCAATTTAGAGGCTAAAGAGTTTAATTTGTACACAGCAAAGACATTAATGATGGATTAGCTGCACAAATTCTTTCAGCTCAGCTAATCTAGCTTTTGTTAGCTTTCCTTTTTTTCCTTTTTCCTTAATCTCATTTCCCCCTGCTTGGAAATATCTGTACAGTAGAGCTGAGGTTCAGCAGTGCCTAATGTGGCACCATCTGTTCCCATTGCACCGAGCAGCAGCCCGGGCTGCCACCGTCCTCCCTGCACACGCAGCGTTGAGCAGCCCGGGTTCAGCTTCGCTGCTTAATAAAATAAAATAAAATAAAATAAAATAAAATAAAATAAAATAAAATAAAATAAAATAAAATAAAATAAAATAAAATAAAATACAGCAGGGAAGCGAGCTCACCTTCTGCACTTCATACTGGTATTTGTGTAAATGGGTCCTAGGAAGCAGTCCAAGCATTTGAGAAATTATAGCCCTCTTCTGCTTTGGAAAATCCAAATCCGTGTTTCTCGTGAGAGTTGTGCGTGGCCGGCTTGTCTCGGAGCCGGGCTGGAATATGATCAAACATGAAGCTTTTCTTTGGACTTGCTCTTAGGGACGGCGACTGCGCTCATCGGAGCTTCTCTACCATCCAGGGAAGCTGCTTTCCTAAAGGAGACCCCGGGCTGCACGAGAAATGGTTCTGAGTGACATAAAACAGACAAATAAGACAAAGGAATTTTCTTTTGTGGATTCTTATTTTTTTTAAGACAAGTTAAAAGCTCGTGTCTGGGAGGCAGAAGTCTAAAAGCAAAAAGATTCTCCATTCCAAACCTTTTTTCTTTTTTTGATATTTAAATGATCTGGCCTTGTCAGATGGGCTATCCAAAACGTAAAAGGCGCTTAGAGGTGGTGTGGAAATGCAAATTATTTCCCTTTTTAATTTCCTCAAATAGCGAGAAATGGGCGTTTTGAGACGAGCGCTGCGCGTGCTGCTCCCGCCAGCCCTGTGAAATGCAGAAGTGCTGGGACGTGTCTCCTAGACCCAGAAAAATGAAGTTCCAAGGAGGAAGGAAGGAGCTGCTCTTATAAGACGCAGCCGAGGGACGTCCGGAGGGCCATTATTTTGTGCTGAAGTCTTTGCAGAGATGCAGGTTTATTTATCACACGTCTGAATTAGCTCTCAAACCTCCGTCTCATCCTTTGGAAAGGCCCAAGTATAGCACAGTTTTTAGACTGCTTGCTGAGCATCCTGATGCTTCTATTCCTCCTCGCTCTCCCTGCCTCGTGTGACCATTAAAATCCCGGGTGGGGGGGATTTTTCCCAGGCCAATTCGGGCGCTGGGAAGGAGGGGCAGGCAGAGGTTTCTTTTCCACATCTGCTTTTATACAAGATGCTTATCCCAGAGTAAGACGTGGGCACCTGATTAGCCAGTCGTTCTCATGTAACAAATCCATCTCAGGGAGAAGTAAACGGCAGTAAATGATTAACATAATCTTCTTTACTAATGGCTTTTTTTAATTCAATGACTCACGTAAAATCTGAGGGAAAAGGGGGATACCTTTTTTTGGTCATCTAGCCGTCACAGTACCGTCATTTGCACGTAGGAATGTGGCATTTCCTCTCGGAGCTGCTCTATGAAACCTGCGGTACGTGTGCCCCTTAGGGCACCTATAGCTCGCGCTTGCCAAAGGGAGTGTGCAGCACCCGTTTTGGAAAAAACAAAATGGTCGTGTTTAATGATTCTGTTGCCCAAGCAGTGAAATCACAGGCCTGCGTGAGCGCCGTAGCAATCCAAGAGCCCTAACGGGAGCCGCCCAAAACTCCCAAATTAACGTTAAAACCATTAGTGGACTCTCTGTTGCAGCAGCCTCGGGTTTGGGTTCGTTCCTTCATCTGGCTGCTGGGCACATTTTCAGGAGCTTCTCCTCTCAAAATCTGGGAACTCTGAAGGAATCCGGCACTTTTCTGGATGGTCGGGAGCGTCTTTCCCCGTCCTGCTCCCAGAAACACTCCCGGGGCTGGAAAACCCCGGCTCAGGCACCACCCAGGCGCTGCCTCTGTGCCGCTTCCTGTGGATGATTTTTGCAATTGCCCCCCTTTGGCCTGGGAGGGAAATCGCCCCGTGCCCAGCAGATCTCGCTGCCGCGCGCTGGCCGAGCCGCTCGCGCTTGCTGGGGATTGGAGCGCCCTGGCTTGGCCCGCCGAGCGCTGCTGCGAGGACGGAGCTCCTTTCAGGGACCCAGCCTCGCGCCTTTGGTCGCCGGCCACTGATTTTCTTCTGAGCGCTTCCGTATGGCTTTTTGAACCGCCCTGTGACTACGGGCTCTGTCAAAAGCACTTCCTGACGTTCGTTGAATTTTAGGGCCAGCTTTCTTTTATTGATACCCATGATTAACTGGGTCGCATCAGAGAACTTTGCCACCTTGTTCTCCACCCTTGTGCAGGGTCAGGGAGCATTCCCAGCCTTTTTTTTCCCCAATCCATCAACCAGTCATCCCAGTGCATCGGTTTTGAAATGTCCCCCTTCAAAGAGACTGCACAACCTGCCCTTACAGGCACAGGTGTTTAAACCCCAGATGTGAAATGCTTATGTCTAATAAGGTACGAAGAGTGGGCTGGTGCAACCCAAAGGTCCAAAAACCGGTGTCATTTACACGTCGTAGGTGTCGTTAATGCCTCGAAGGAGATGTTCCGCTTCCGAGTGCTTGTGGATGGGAGAGAGAGATGTGGCTGGTGCGTTTCACTGGAAAATAGTATTTGTAGGCTGCATCCTTGGCAAGGAGAGGAGGCTTTCAGGTAAAACCAGTGTTCTGGTAAGAGAAATAAAGATATTTGAAGCTGCAGGTGCCGGTGGTGGTATTTTACTACATGATATTTTACCCCTTCGCAATTGTTGTTGGGTAATGACGTAATTAATTCACCTAAGGAAAATCAGGACTGAGAGCTAGGAATATATAAAACTACAGGAAGAAACAGTCCTTGCACATTAGAGATTAGCGACCAAGTGAGAAAACAACAAACCGCAAGCTCTCGAGGCAGGCCGTTCGGGCAGGCAGCCTGTGATGCGCTGGAACCCAGCAAGCGCTTGCAGAAGAGCGTGGAAAGAACTCCTTGACTTAATGGGACTCCTGCAGGTTGACAAAATGAGCAGAATTTTGCTGTTGCAGCAGTTTTCATGGCCTGGCAGCAGATCGGCCGCTTCCAAGAATTTTACGGGAGGCGCCAGGAAGCTGCTGGCTCTCAGGTGCTGCCGGTGCGCGCGCGACCCGCGGGTGCAAAGCCCCTCCTGCGGCGGCGGCGGCGGCCGGTGTGACAGCTCTTTCCCCTTTCTCTTGATCACAGTACGCGACAGACAGTTCCTCCAACTCCTCCCAGAAAAGGGAACAGCCTGCGCGGCCGCTCGCGTCCCCGGCGTCCTGCGAGCATCGAAGAATTTGCACTCGTAGCCACCTTCACGACCATTACAGCTCTGACCACTACCATCTGGAACAAGTAAGCTGTCTTTTGCTCGTGGCAGGGCTGTCGGCATAGCTCAGGCTCTAGAAGGCTTGAGCCCCCAGCATCCTGCAGAAGATCCCCTGCCCTCCTCCCCTCCTCCTCCTCAGCTAGCTTTAAAAGGCTTTTTTGGTATTTATGGATAGACAGACAGACAGACGGATACATTTAATGTTACCTGGTACTTTGTGCAATAGACTGTGGCAGCTCTGTGGTGGCTGCATGGGTTGAAACACGGTGATGGTCCCGATGTGCCCAGGAGTTGGCGACTACCTTGTGCCCGGATTGTGCCAATTGCTCCGGGCCTGTTTTCTCTCCAAAAGCTGGAATATGGGGAAAGGCAGAGCTTGCCCCCTGCTCCTGCAGAAGGGGAGGCGCTCCGTGCCGTTGCACTGATTCACTGGTTTTCTTAGTCGCGGCAAAATGAAGTGCGCGCAAACGGAGAAGGACACGGCCACTGAATATCGGCTTTTTCATTAAGCCGATGAGCAGAAGGTGATGCAAAGATGAATCCCTGGTGCAATAACTGGTTTTTTGTGTGTTTTCTACCTTTTCCCTGCGTCCGCAGTCAGTACCACGATCCTATCGGCACGTCAACTTTCCAGATGACGACGAGGAGATCGTGCGCATCAATCCCCGGGAAAAGATCTGGATGACCGGCTACGAGGACTATCGCCATGCCCCGGCGCGAGGCAAGGGCTTCGATCCCGACGACGTGGACTCCTACGTGCGTTTTGCCAAAAGCGAGGCCTCCAAGCACGAGTACACCTACCCTTACATAGACAACTCGGACTTCGACCTGGGTGAAGACATCAAGGGTGCTGTGATAAAGACTCAACCTGTCAAGTTCAAGCCGAAGCGGAAGGAAGACGGCGAGCGATCGCGCTGCGTCTACTGCAGGGACATGTTCAACCACGAGGAGAACAGGCGGGGGCAGTGCCAGGATGCTCCGGACCGCGTCAAGACTTGCATCCATCGAGTGAGCTGTATGTGGTGCGCGGACACTATGCTCTATCACTGTATGTCCGACCCAGAAGGAGACTACACGGATCCTTGCTCGTGCGACACCAGTGATGAAATGTTTTGCCTCCGGTGGATGGCCCTTATCGCCTTGTCTTTCATCGCTCCATGTATGTGCTGTTACTTGCCACTTCGGGCTTGTTACCACTGTGGGGTTATGTGCAGGTGCTGCGGCGGGAAACACAAAGCTGCTGGATGACTACGGATGAGCTGCAAGCGTTACGTTTTTCCTGTAGTCCGAGGAACACGTCGGTTTGGGAGCATCAGGATCACGCACTTTGATGCAGCCACTGTGCCCAACAGCATTGAGACGCCGCCGGTGCCGATCCCCGACCTCCGCTCGCCAGCGGCTCGCGCTGCATCGATTTGCTCATCAAGTGTTCTAACTAACTAATCTACAGCATAGACTTTTGTATTATTAATCTGTAATCAAACAGACTGTCTTGTACATGTTTATATTATTATTTTTCTTTTCCAGTTAAAATGAGTTTGAGGAAAGAACTGCTTGCAGTGGTGGTGGATGGCAGAACAGCTCCAGGTTGTGTCCGTGTCGCCTCCGCTCACGCGGCGCCCGCGAGCCCTGGAGCGGGGTGGTCGCGCGGAGCCAAGCCGCTCTCGGAAGCTGCTGGAACCTGCAGTCGAGTTATTGTGTGTATAGAGGGTGTCCTGGTAACAGACTTGTACCACAACACAGTATTTCTGTCACTGGTTTTCTTTCCTTTTTTTTTTGTGTCCTGTTTTCAAGCCGAAATAGCCACCTAAGCTGCAGTTTCTCTTTTAGAGTCCATCGTCATTTCCTTCAGCAAACATTTTAAATTATTTCTCTGTTCTTAAATGGAAAGCAAGGCTCAGCTACCGTAGTCACGTAACCTTGAGAACGTGGTAGTTCTCCTTACCTGTAATCATTTCAGACCACCCCTTGAAAGGGAAACTTAAATATTAGGGTGCTTTTCCCTAAATGGCATTGGAAAGAAATAATTTTTCCGGAGTTCTGCCCAAAAGAGGGGAACTTCTTCATTAGCCAGTGTAGTGATTTGAGAATAAAACACTAAGATTGGAGAGGAGCAACGTGAGGCACCCTCAAGACACCACTGTGATCCGGGGCGGTTCTGGGGAAACGCTGCGTGAAGTGGTCGAAAGGAAAAGAAGTGCTGGTTTATTGGCTTAAAACCGGCCTTTTGCTGTCGAAGGGGGTATATTAAAAGAAAAGCCGGGATTTTGGCCGCCACTTCACCTCGCTGCTTCACAGTCCCGGTCCTCCAGATTCCCACGCGTGTCCCCGTCCCTCACGCGTGTCCCCGCTGGATCTGTCTCCTGCCCGTGAGGTTACGTGGGTGAGTCTTGCAGGACCCGGGGCCAAGCACTCTCCGCGTTCTCCCCCGCTCAGACGCCTGCGGTGCGGACAGCAGGATAAAAATACTTTAATTTTTTTTATTTTTTTCTTTAGATGTCATATCGTCTTGTGTACAAGGCTTGTAATTAGCTGGAAAAAGAGTATTTTTCTAATATATTACAAGGAATAGCCAAATAATTTTTATTAAAAAGAGAAATGATTTAGCGCAGTCGAGCTCTAACTAGCATAGTACAATCCGAATCCTTTGAGGCAGCTAGGGATGGGCTTGTCCAAGCTGGCACTGCTGTTCCTGCCATAATTTCTTTCTGCAGTAAATTGCCAGTGGGCGCATGTCCTTTCCCTCCCTCTATTGCACATTGACATCAGTCTTAAAAGAGAGGATTTTTTTCGTTGTTTTGGGGTTTTTTTTGGTTTTTTTTTTGCCAAATCAATGTAAGGAATGCTTGCCATTCGCTCTCGGTGGAACATCCCGACGGTTCCTCTGAGAGTTAAATCACAGCTTTTTAGTAAACCGTGAACTGAGTATGCAACGTGCTTATAGAGTTCGGTAGGCTTCATTTGTAGCAGTTGCTGGGGTTCTTTTGGTTGGGAAAAAAGAAAAAGAAAAGGAATGATCACGGAAAAGGGATGGAGTGTTTCACTCCTGGTGATGCGTCTGGGTTCGCTGAATGAAATATAAATATTTTGTGCCTAATAGCAGCTGACAAATCTCTCAATGGTGTCTAGTAAACATCAAGCCAGCCTCAGAAACATACAGCGGAACAACCTTTTTCCTTTTATTTCTGTTCTCCGAGTTTTTTCCTGGAAACAAATACCTGTAAGATCTTCTCTCTAGAAAGCACAACACTACAAAAAGATCTTACAGCTTTTTGTCCGGTCTTCAAGTGCCCCTATTTATTTAAGTAAGGTAGACATACTCCAAGCCTTTCTGTATGTCGGAAAACAAGTGTTTTTTTGGCTTTTTTTTTTTCTCAAAAGCCCTCTTTTTTCTTCCCCGCTCCTTCCTCCCTGCCCTCCTCTTGGGTTTTTGTAATACGTGTAGGTTTTGCTGCGTGTTGCTTGGTTTGTGAAGGCAGTGGTGTACGGGCACAATGATAGCAATGGGTGTTTTCTGTAAATATTCCTCCTTAATTTCCACACTGCTGCTGAACAGTGTGTAGCATTCTCCCAGTCAGCTTTGCAATACTGACATCAATCATTTGAGAGAAATTATTCAGATTTTATTTTTGTATCTGTGGTAACAAAACATTAACCAAATTTTTTGTTGTTGTTGTTTCTGTTGTGGAAATTTTTTTTTTCCAGCTATTGCTCACATTAACGAATTAAAGTGCCTGAAGCGTCATCATTATTGTATCTATATACTAAAAGTTAAAACCCTGTTGTATTGATTTTTATAAGCCTTTTTACCTCCGTGTAAAAAAAAAATATATATACAAGTGTATGATGTACATTTTAGTTCTTAACTTCTTTTTTTATTGTTTCTAATATGTATGATCAGTGTAGCTGTTGCTTTGAAGATGTACCCTGTAAATAGAAATACACCATATGGAAGCGGTGCCGCTCGCGTTATTTGCCGGCGGGGGAAGCGGAGGAGAAGTGAAAGCCACAGGGTAAATCCGGGGACGCGGCGAAGGCGCATGGGGGTTTTTGAGGAGCGTCGGCCTCGCGTCCTGCTCGGGGGCAAATCGGGAACGGGCTGTGTCCCCTTTTCCCATGCGGATGCCGGGCCGCGCTTGGGAAAAACCCTTTTATTATTTCATTTTTTTAACATCAATAAGTGACAAGGGGCCAGACCTCCTCATTCCTCCTTTTTTTTTCCATTCCTCCAGCGCCTCGTGGCGCTTGAGACCCTCCTGGCTTCGGAGCCGGGATTCCTCAGCATCTTGGTGGCACAAGTGGAAATAAATAGAGAAGCGCGTGGCCCCCGCCCAGGGACGGGGTATTTCAATGGTGGAAAATATGTGCGCGTTTCGGGGGGCAGCGCACGCAAACCGCTCCAAATATTTTTAGCCGCTTCCCGCGCCCCTGCACACCTGGCCCATGCCGGTCCCTGTGCTCCGGAGGTGAATTTTCCATGGACTCCGGTCTCCGCGCTCATGTCCCTAAGAAGGCACCAGCTACAGCGGCGGCTCAAGGCCCCACAAGGGGATTTATTACCCCGGGCAGTGCCGCGGCTCCGGAGAGCCGGCGCCGGAGCCGCTCTGCTGCGCGGGATGAGCGTGTCCCGCCGGCCGCCCCGCTCGGATGCCGCAAACCAGCGGGGAGAAGAGAAACATCCAGAAGCCGCTAAACCCCCCAGCTCGGCAAGGACCCCAGTTCGCCTTGGAGCATCTCCTTCTGACAGCTTGCTGCGGTTCCGGGGGATTCTCCCGGCTATTTGCCTGGATTTCCCATCAAGGACTCCAGAAGGTTTCCAAGATCCTTGGAATATCGGCCTCACTGAGGTCAGCAGCGACGTTCCCGCTGGCTCCGGGAACGTTTCAGCACCTCCCGGCAGCAGAGCGAGGAGGACGATCCCGCAATGGCTCCCGGCTCCGCTGTAGCTCTGCGGAAGCTCTTCCGCGTATCCCCCCTTCCTATACCCCCGGCCAGATGCAGATGCCACCGCAGTCCTGTCGGGAGGCAACTCCACCACCTTGGTCACGAGCAAGGTCTGTGGCTGCAGAAAAACCATCCCGGGACTTCCAGCGGGGCCTTCAGCAGGTCTCGGCATCACCGGCAATCCCGACGGATAGCGAGGAGGCAGGGGACGTGTTTCTTCCCAACCTGGGCAAAGAAATGCGTTGAGTAACGCCCTGGTTTCATTTTTTCCGATCCATCTCGAGCTGCCAAAGAGACTTTTTTGCAACTCGTGACTGTGTCCGGGCGCTTTCGCTGCCTCTCTGAGTGCTGCTTCCCCCGTCCCCACCACCGTCTCATTCCTGAGAGCGTCTTCCCAGCTCTGAAATTAAACTACTGCCATTGGAAAGCCAGCAATTCCAGGAGATTTCCATAGGCTTTTCCATGCACGATGAGAAAGATTCCCAGGCTCCAAAAAGGCTTAAAACGTCTGAGTCTTGCTAATAATAACAGCGCAGAGGAACCAGTCCCGCTGCCTGCGTGCCGGCCAGGCTTCGTTAATTAACGCGTCGGGATAATGACCCCGCAGCTTCTGGAGCCTCCGAAATGCAGCCGCCTGCAGCGGTAGCCGCCGGCACAGGCGGACCCGCTGGCTTTGGCTTCACAAGTTCAACGGCACAAAACCCGCCAACGTTTACGTGTGGGAGTTCCCCAAATCCAAGCGGGGGGAGGAAGCCCCGAGCGCGGAAGACGCGTGCGGCTTCTCATGCGGCTGGGAGAACCCAAAGCACCGTGAGGGCCCTTCAGAGGGGGCTCCCACCGCCGAGGGCCTCCAGCCGGCGCCGTTTGGAGCTGAAGTCCACGGGGCCCTTCCTGCTGAACTGAGTCCTAGCGGAAAAACGCCGCCTGCTGTGGGAGCTTCGGTCCTGGGTGCTGCTCGAGCTGGAGGAGAGGGAAGCCCGGCGGGCTCTTCCCTGGGGTTTCCGTGCAGGTTCCGGACTGCAGGTTGCGGTACTGGCCGCATTCTCCACGTGCCAAGTCATCCCGGTTGCCAGCCGGGGGCCTAGGATTTTGCAAAGCTGCTTTTGCATATAAAGACTATTAAAAATCCATCAGGACGGGGCAAGAAAAGGAAAAATCTCTAATAGTGCTGCAAGGCTTAGAGGGCCTTGTGTTGACTTGGCTAATGCTGGTGGGGCCAAATTGGAGCTAACCTGCATTAATGCCCGGGGATTAATTAACCCGATTAATCCCCGCATTAATCGGCGGCAGATCCTTTGCAAAGCCGCGTTTCGCCCGGGCGCCGTTGCCGAGGGAGGGGATCCCTGCGCCCGTGGGCCGTTCGCTCGGGGCCAGCCGGGCGCCGGGGCCGCCTTGGCCCTCGGCACGTGGGTAGACCTGGACTCCGGCGCCGGGGCAGCCCCCGTGCCCCCCGCACAGCCCGCCAACGAAGGAGCCCCTCGTTATGTACTTAAAACGACCCACGCCCGGCCCTGGGGAGCTCCCAAGCTCCGTGCCGCGGCGCTGCTCTCGCCTAGGTCTTTCTTCTCAAGGACTTTTTGCTAATATTAGCCGGGACTCAAATAGATCCCTCAGCATTTCCTTTTTTATTTCGATTTTTTTTTTTTTTAATATTTTTTTCCACCAAGTCCTGCCCATCCCGACCGCTTCCCTGAGGCTCTTTTTTGTTTATCCGCCACAATTTCCTTCCTTCCTTCCTTCCTTCCTCGGAGCCCAGGCGCCCGGCTCCCCCGGGGCTCGCTCGGCTAGCGAGGCCGCTCCGGCGCTCCGGCGCGGAGTCTCCCTCCCCCTGCTTCCCGGCGAAGGAGGATGCGGGGCAGGAGGGGAGTCTGGAACAACACGGCTATTCATTGTTCGGGGATCTGGGAAATATCCTTGGATTCGCCCTGTAAATTAGCTGCTGCTTGAGTCACCCGCAGCTGCTGCCGTCTGCCCCGTTCTGTTCTGCGGGAATCGCCGCCGCGCTCCTCCGTACGATCCGCTCCCCCGACATGCGGCCCTGCCGTGAGCCCCCTCTGCCGAAGCGTGGGCACAGAAACGTTTCCTTTTGGGCTTTGTGAAAGAGAAAAATCCCACAGCCCCAACCCCAAACAATTCTTGAAGTCGGATTAAAGACAGACGTGTGCAATTCCTCGGATGGCGCAAAGACGCTGGAGCGCCGCAGAGCGCAGCCTCCGTCGGGAGCCAGCGCGCCGGTTCAAACGCTGCTCCTGCCAGGAAAAGTGGAACTAGCAGCGGTTTCCCCGGCTTCGTCCCGCCTGGGATGCACATGGGGCTCTGCCGGGATGCTGGAGGGCGGCGCGGGCACTGGATTGCAGCCGGAGCCCCGAAGCAGATGCCGAAATGGCACTGTTGAGGCGGCTTTATCCCAAAGCGAGCGGCATTCCAAAGCGAGCGCCATCCCAAAGCGAGCAGCATCCCAAAGCGAGCGCCATCCCAAAGGGAGCGCCGTTCCAAAGCAAGCGGCATCCCAAAAACAAGCACTATCCCAAAGGGAGTGGCATTCCAAAGTGAGCGGCATCCCAAAGGGAGCGGCATTCCAAAGCGAGTGGCATCCCAAAATGAGTGCCATTCCAAAGCGAGCACTATCCCAAAGCGAGCGCCATCCCAAAGCGAGCGCCAT
>VZSV01000107.1:1953178-1977190 GCA_013398735.1 Nothocercus julius | reverse complement strand
CTAGCGCCATTCCGAAGCGAGCGCCATCCCGAAGCGAGCGCCATCCCGAAGCGAGCGCCATCCCGAAGCGAGCGCCATCCCGAAGCGAGCGCCATTCCGAAGCGAGCGCCATCCCGAAGCGAGCGCCATCCCGAAGCGAGCGCCATCCCAAAGGGAGCGCCATCCCAAAGGGAGCGCCATCCCGAAGCGAGCGCCATTCCGAAGCGAGCGCCATCCCAAAGCGAGCGCCATTCCGAAGCGAGCACCATCCCGAAGCGAGCGCCATCCCGAAGCGAGCGCCAGCGGAGCCGGGCCTGGTCCCGGGCTGCCTGCATGGACCGGAGAAGCAGCTCCCAACAGCCAGTACTGCACCGCGATCCCGAGGGGCGCCCGTCTTCATCCCCACGTGAGCAGATCCCTGGGAGCCACTGGAAATTGGATGTTTTTAGCCAGCGAAAGGAGCAGCCAGTGAGGAGCTTCCCGGGGCCTTCGTTTGGTCCCCAGTTACTTTCCTGGCTCTAATCTCACGATCCAGCTGCAGCCGGATGCCACCGATGGGAACCCCTCGTTCCCACTGCGCTTACGGATGGTCCCACCTGTGGCTCCTGCTGCCGGCTCGGCCCCGGTTCCCCGAGTGAAAGGGGAGCAGCGGGGGGAGAGGGAGGGTTGGGGACACCCAGGGCTGGAAAAAGGGGCCTCGGCGCCGCTGTCCGGGGCCGGGCGGGCTGCGGATGATCCGTTTCCCCAGCGTTTCTCCCTCAGTGAGTGTGGAGGCTCCTGGGCCGCTCCCTTGGGACGCGTGGAGGGCAGCCGGGCTGCCGGCGGGGGCCTCTCCCGGCCCCATTCCCCCCGTCGTGGCCTCCCCGCCCGTGCGGACGGGCCCCTTCCCCGGCTGCCTCCCGGCTAGTTGTGTCAATCGGTGCCGAGAGGAGCCGGCCCGGGAGGAAGGAGGGGGGAAGAGGCGCCATTTCCTCCGGGCCCTCCCGCTGCCTCGCCGAACCCCGGAACAGAGCGGCCCGTTCGGCCTCCCCCGGCCCCGTGCCCGCCGCTTCCAGCGGGAATCCACTCGGGCAGCGCGGACGCAGGCGGGACGAGTCCGAGCGTTAAGAGGGACACAGGCTCCGGGCATAATTCCCTGTAAAACACGAGCAAACTGTTGGACGTGACGTACGTTTATTAGTGCGCCCAAGGCCGACAGCAACACCCGGACTTGGCGAAGCCCCCGTAACTTGGAGCCGCCGCTTTGTCACAGGCGACGGGCAGGTTTCCGCGCCGCGTGCCACGTCTGCGCTCCTAAAGCGCATTCCTGGGCTCAGCAGAGCACTCGGAGCATCCCGCTGGGAACAGCGACGTTCCCACGGAATTGCCACGGCGCGAGGAGCCCAGCGCTTCGCTGGCAGCTCCGAGAAATCAGCCAGCTGGGCCCAGTATTCCCGTTTCTGCGATGCCCTCTGGAAACCTGGCAGCCGTGTACTGAGTTAGCGCCAACGTGAATCCCACCGGCTTTTCCTGGGCTTTGCCACAGGGTAGCTCAAAGTAGCGTTGGCACCTACTAGAACGGGAAAACCCTAAAAGATTCCCGGGAGTTTGTGTGGTTGGGCCCTTCCCTAAATCCGGCCTTCGCTGTCCTTAACGCCACCCTCGGCCTTCCCGGGGTACGCGGCACCCCAGGGAACTGGAGCGGCGCCGAGCGGCGCCGCGGTGCCGGGAAGGGCCCGATGCAGGTCGGGACTTGGCGAGCGCCGGGGGCAGCAGTGGCGATTAATTAATTCATTAAAATACCTGGAGAGATTTAAAATGGGCGCGAGATCCTGAAGCCGCTTAAGCCCCAGGGCAAACAAAACTCAGAGGCGGAAAGGGGGTGTGGGCAGAAAACTGCCGTGGTTCCTGCAGCCTCCGCTTGATTAGCAGCCCCAGGCCTCGGGGCGCCGCGGTGGGAGAGGCAGAGGGAAGGAGCGGCAGGTTGCGGCTGGAAGATGCCCCGCAGCAGCAGCCGCACGTTCCGCTCCAAGATCCTTAGCCTGGGATGAAGCTGCTTCCCTAATCCTCGGCCTCAAGGGCTTCCTTGGAAGGGCAGGAGCGTCCAAGGTTCCTCCCTGAACGTCTCGCTGGGGCAACACCAGAGCCTTTCCAGAGCTTGCGCCGAAGGGCCCAGCCCTTCCCGGCATCGCACGCGGCTTTCCATAGGGACCGCAGGCTGGAACAACGGGCTCTGGGAAAGGGAAGCCTCTTCCTTCGCTGACATCGCTCAATGCCGACCTTAAGGCTGTAAGTGGAGGGGACAGGCAAAATTAGGGATTGCTGCTGAAAGGAAGGAGTTTTGGTGCTGAACGTTGGGCGGGAGGAGCTGCTTCCAACCGGAGCTCCCGGCTGAAGGAGCCGGGTGCCCCTGCCCTGGGTCTGGGAAAGACTCCTCTCCAAGGATACGGCTTTGGGTTTATTTTAAGAAACGAGGCTGGAATTCGTGGCTGCAGAATGCACTGATGTTATTCTGGGGGGTTTTGTTGTTGTGTTTTTTCATCCTAAGACAGCCGTCAATGGGAACGCTGCTGCTTTGTCGTGTCAGGTTTCCGCAGCATAAGCAGCTCGTGGTAGCTCCGAGATGAAAGTGAAGGTAGAGAAAAACTGACAGAACTGATTTCCCAAAGGAAACAAAGCAAACATGATCTACTTTGAAAAAATCTGATTTTATTTTATTTTTATAGTGGAAAGACCTGTCAATTTAAATAGATGTTTATTTCCATTCATGGTCTCAACCAGAGCTGTGTGTTAACATTGTTCAGATATGTATAAAAAAAAGCCATTTGTGTTACATGGGTTAACATCCTAGAACACGGGGGTGGAGGAGAGGGGGGTCTGAAGCAGCTTAACATTGAAAATAGGACTTAAAAAACTCACAACTGATGAGGCATCTGCTATTCTAATTCAAGAGGAGCATATTGCAATTGCAACTCAAGTTATTTGGTCTTGGAAAAAAAAAAGGAAAAAAAAGAAGCTAAAACCAGATTGCTTGCGTAGCAATACTGAAGTTGCCAACTGAGAGCACGCAGGTGAACACGAGCGCAACCAGGACTCCCTGACCGGGACGTGGGTTAAGGATCAGTCTTCTAAATCCAGACAGCAATAACTTAAAATGCTAGGTGTTTTATATATATATATATATTTATATGATATATACGCATGGTTTCCATGGCAAATTGAGTGGCATCTATTACTCATGGTGCTGTGAAGCCCTCGGAGCGTAAAGGGGAAATTCCCAAACTTCGGAGTGTGCTCCTACCCGCGCCCCTACCCAAAGCCAGTGAAGGGGGGACATCACCGTTTAGCAAAGAAACGCGGGGTTCAAGATGTAGATCTGAAAAACCGTAGGGCAGATTGTCATTCAAAAAGTCATTTTTTTTAGGTCATTCTTTGGTTTATTTCCATGATTCTCAACACCGTCCGAAAAGCCCGGAGACAGGAGAAGCCCCAGCTCTAAGGCAAGCCCACAGCATTCCTATGTCTCGTGTATTAAATGGTCAGAAGACTAGAGGAATTCCGAGTACCCCTTACATTCATGTCCCCAAAAATCTAGTAACTGTGTAAGTGCATGCACTGAGGCATGACCAGCATGCCTGGAAATTCATATTGTTCAAGTTAAGAGTAAATATAGCTGCAAAAAACCCCACCCACCTATAATTAAATGGTCATTACTAGCAATACTATAGCAACTGTCCTGTTATTAAAGAAATGCAGACACAGCTTCTGCCTGGATAATTCTCTCAGCCAAAAGGAAGCCGCTTCCTCCATTTAGGAAGCAAGCGAGTTTTTGCAGTTCAGTGGAGGTCAAACTTCCGTGTTCCTGGGGTCAATTTTTCACGTCGAGATGTGGACAAATGGCAAGTGTATGAACGGATCCCATACACGTTCCAAGGTGCGGAAGTCGGGAGCAGATCTTAATTTCCTTAATGTCATGGTAGGCTTGGAAGAGCAGAGTGATGTAATATTTCCACGAAAAGCAAAACTGAACTAAGTTTAATGCTTGCATTTGAATGCCAGTTTTTTGCTAGGCTTTATGTAGGGCAGATTTTATTGCAAAGATACCAGGATGCTTGTGCAAAAAATAAAAAATACAGACGACTCTACTCGAAGAAGATGGCTGATAATTACTAGCGACAACTTCTGTTTTTCAGTACAATTTAGCTTTAATGTCCTTTCTGGAAACAGCGTTTTCATCACTGGTTTTTACTTCCTTCCCCATTCCATGTTAAGTATCAAAAAATCAAGAGTGGACAGAATGAACGGGATATTTACCAACCGACATCTCATATCCCAATGCTATTTTTAACTGCAACAAATATAGGTCATTCTTTAAAACCTGCTGCCAGTGGTTGTTTATAAATATCTGCCCGCTGTGATAAACACTGGTCAGGGAAATACTCATTCGCAATAACTTCTTGGCACTAGGTTAATATCTTTGTAAAGTTTAATAGAAGTGCTTCTGATGTACATACAAGCACTTAAAAAACATCAGACTTTTGCAGCTTAAGTTTGGGGGATTTTAATATCCGTAATTACAGTTTTCACAGGCATTTCTGAAAGTATTAAAATCTCCTCAGAAGTTTAGAGGCTCCTGTCCCGGCATATTTAAGTTTCTCAAGCGGGTCTCTGAAGCCCAGCAATTATGGAGTAGTTAATGTAACATTCTTGCTCCCTATGCCGAGACAAGATGGTACCAAAATTTAGCTACAAAACGGGGGCGTTTCTGGTCAGACTGCCCCCCAACCGTTTGTTGGCAGAAAAGCAACGCAGCACAAACCTCTGTCTCCTTCCTCCCAAAAAAAGATACCTAAGGCCACAACTTTACATTTACCGGAACGTGGGATGTTTCTCAGCCTGTGGCACCTGTGCATGTGCCCAGCTGCAGAAATACAGCAAAAAAGCCCCATCACCTTTAAGAATTCTGATAAACCACCTCAGAAGCCAGTTTAGGCAGCAGTGCATAGGGAAGCCTATTGCACCGAAACCATGTTAAAGCCACTCCAGCTAATTAAACTAGTTTCTAACTATGTTTAATCAAAATTCCTAGTTGCACGCAAGAAAAAAAATCATTAAGGTAGAGAGGCAGAAAGATGCAGAGACAACCACCACAATGACCCAATGGCAAAAGCTTCTGTTTTAAGGTTTTCTTATGCTAAAAAAAAAAAAAGGCACACGACCCCTTGTGAACTAGAGACAAAAGCTAGCAGTACTACAGCAATAAACCCAAAAGAAAGAGCCCACCAAAGCGCCCAGCTGCCTACTGGGGAGGACCAATGAAGTAGACAGGCTGCTCTTGCTCCGTTTTGTTTGCCGGGAAGTGGTCAAATTTAATAGTCAAACTGAGCCACATTAAGAAACATTTAAGAAAAGCCACCCCAAGAAACCGGCCCAAAACCTGACCTTTGAGTCAAAGGCCGCAGGCAGGCCTTTCCATAGCATGGAGCCGAGTGAGTTCAGAGATTGGCAATGAAAGGAAAAAAAAAAGCTTTAGACAAGTGATGGGAAGGAGCTTGGGGATTTATCGAACAGTCACACCAAGCTTCTCTAGCACCCGCACGCCCTTCTCCTGGTACTCTTGTCGGGTCATCCAGAAGTTGTCTTTGTCTTTCATGATGTCTGCGAGCACCGCGCCACCCAAAAACACCATGTGCTTCCGACGAGGGGGATCTTCAATGCGGATCTTAAATTTCTAAGAAAAGAAAAGAAAATCCATTACAAGGATTCTTGGAATGAAGCCACTTAAAACAAAACTTGTGCTTTATTCCTACCAGAACAATGAAATGGAAATTGCTTAGTGGGAAGAATAGAACTAAAAGGCTGAAATGCTAGCACCAGGGCACCCCGCATGATCTGCCAGCTCGCACAACCCAAGTAAAATCACTACTTTGTACTGGAAATTGGAGACAGCTATTCACACTTTCCCCAAAATTATATCTTCAGTATATCCACACAGGAAGAAGAAAAAAAAAAAAGACAGGAGTCAGAATACTAAATTAAAGATTGAATTTTTGTATTTCATGAACAGAATGAAGAAACAGTTACTAAGCTTTCATGGCTGAATCTGTTGTAGGTTACCAGATCACCAAGTATTTTAGGATTATACCAACTTTTAGAAAGGCAGAGAGAACAGATTCTAAAACTATACAATTTAGACCAGCTTAACTGATTAAATATTCCCTTAACCTCTTTGATGCTCAAACTCTGTTTTCAATAGCAGAAATGAATACAGTCAAGTCCGTGTATAAACTATTAGTGTTCTAGACAAATATTCTGTACAGTTACCACCAAGTCATTCCAAATAGCTGCAGAAGATCTTTAGATAATACTTTAAGAACTACCCAAGTTCACTTCAACATTAGAAACTGCACCGAAAAGAATTTTCGCTGCATCTGCTCCTTGACCAGCAGTTGCCTCTGTGATGGGCGTTTGGCTGCTGCCTGCCTTTCCCAGTAACTAATGGAAAGGGAACGTTTATTTCCCTTGAACATGTGTAAGAACGCTAGTCTCTGAGCTTTGAGCATCTCAACTAAAATGCAAAGCATCCAAACTTAAAAAAAAAAAAAAAAAAAAAAAAGGTATTATTGCTCAGTTGTGACTTCCTGGCACAACTAAAATTCCCTAGCAACACCAAACGGGACATTTTACACTCAACGGATCTAAGGTTTCAGAAATCTTGCCACTAGCATGGGCTGGAACGTGTCTGGATTGCAAATATCCACAAGCACATCAGCAATGTGCAGCTGTAGAGAACTGAGATGCACACAGCTCCGACCAGCTGGGAGGAGAGCCGCCACAGCCTGTCATTCCTGACCTCTTGGTTCCCTCTAGTGGGGATTCAAGACAAATATATACACATATATACAGAAATAAAGCAGTGACTGGCTACTTACAGAGAGCTTCTCCACATCGCCTTTGAGGACCCGTTCCAGGTAGAGCTGTTTGAGTTCCCGTTCCAGTCGCGAGGGCAGCCCGGGATACATGGTGGACCCTCCGGACAGCACAATGTGCTTATAGAATTCAGACCTGCTCGAGAAGAGAGTCTTGCAGAGGACACTGTGGCACAGGCACAGGGGAGCAACTACCAATCTCAGCAAGAGGCAGTCCCTGCACAAAGAGAGCTTTGGCGCTCCCTTGGCACGCTCGCGCGTGCTTTTCCAGACATCCTTGGAAGCAGTAGCAAAAGCTCCGCGCTTCCAAGATTTCATGCTTGCTCATTCATTCCTAAATAGCCAGGCGCCTAGGGAGCCCATTAAGCTTCAGGAGTCACTGCAGAACGACCCCGAGCAGAACAGCCCTGGGCAGCGCACACACTGCGGCCTCTAGAAGATGCTCTTCTGTCTGACTGCCCTTCCCACATCACCCCTGCACCCGGAGAGCGGATTTTGAAGAGTTTTGCTCTTACCTGGTATCAATGTCAGCAGCTTGGATGGTGTTGAACAACAGTTCAGCCACACCAACCCCCTCTACGTTGATTAAGTGAGGCTGGAAGAGGGCCTCAGGAGCCTCAAACCGTTCTCCCCCGACTTTGATAATTCTGCCATCTGGGAGCTAGGGAGGAGAGAACACCATTCAGAAGACTACTTCTAGCCACTCAAACACTCAACCAGGAGGAACTGACCCACACAGTTTCCTAACGCTGGAAAAATCTAACATGTTGATAATTATCAGCACTGTAAAGAGTTACTTAGCACTAATAAAAAGAAAATAGAATTTTTTGCAATCATTCTATAATTTATTTGCAGAGATCAGGATACACTAATACTTGCAGATCAAGTATATCCTTGCAGGTACAGTTCCTATGATTTGTTTGAAAGTGCATTTGTTGAAAAATTTTAAGAGATGCAAAGTTAAATGTTACCTGAATTTAGACCTCTGAGATTCAAGACAACAAAAGCTGTCTCAAAACACTCACCGTGTAGGATTCAACTAGTACTGTGGTCTCTAATGCCAGTTTCTGCTCCTGCTCGATATTGTATCCTACGTAGCAGAGCTTTTCCTTGATCATCCGAACGGTCTCGAAGTCAGCAGAGTGGTTGAAGGCATATCCTCGCAGCAGGAGGAGCTGCAGCCAACACAGCACAGTAGCAGTGAGCATGAGCCACGGGCAGGTTCTCTTACCAGCACACCAGCACATTCAAACACTTGTATCCTTCAAAGTTTGCTTCCCTTTTCTAACAGCAGGTTTGGTATTAAGTCAAGTCTGTTTTCCTTCACTACAACTTTCAGTGTAAAGGAAGAGGAAGATAACGAAAATCATTCTTATGTTGAGGACTTCAGAACATCAAGGCATTGCACAGTTAATCACTGGAGGACAGTGTCTGTGGAGGTGAGAACCACTACATCATTTCAACCCTGTAAAAAAAGTCTTTCTGAAAATAATGAGCAGATCTGATGTAACACAACCTCATTTTCATCTTTATGTATGGAGAAAGCTAACGGATTTTTTTTCATTTTTTCCTTCCAAAGAGAAAAAAATGTTCCTTCCTACAGGGCTATCACAAAAAAAGTGAAATCTCTCAATAATATCCATCATATCACATGTGATTTACATGAACAAACATAATACAGATTGAAGCAATCCAGAAAATACAGGAGTAATTAATGCATTCATAAGATAGGGAAAGCTGTAAACTGCTTTCATGGTATCAAGGGATTTTAATTTGAACCAGCCGACCCTGGATATCGGCCTCAACCTTAAAGATTCTCGCCAGCTTACCTTAATAAGATACCTAGTAATATCCCTCCCAGCAATATCTAACCGTCTGGTGAGATGAGGGAGAGAGAAGCCTTCATAAACTGGACAAATATGAGTTACACCATCTCCAGAGTCCACAACAACACCAGTCAACAACCCTTAAAGAATGGAAAAAAATATATACAGCTTTTATTAGTGCTTTTGTAAATAGGGCAGGATAGTAGAAAGGCTAAAATTAAAATGAAATAGATATTTGCAGGCCATCTCTGCCCCTTGGTCATCATTCTGGGGAAACTAATCACAATTAAAAATTATTTCCATTAAACAAATTTTAATATATTAAATAAATACTTGATTTTAAATTTAAGATTTTCACAACAGAAAATGCTTTCTCACACATTTCTAATTGGTATTACATGTTTGCCTTCCTACATGCTTACAACTCTACAGTTCAGAATTTATCCAGTGTTTTGACATCTTAAATTGTGCTCCCATCAAAGAGAATATCATTATTCTAAGATCATTAAATGCTGGGGCATAAATTCCTCAACAGATTCACCTGATACTAGTTTTGGAAAAATGGAGAAACCTGGAAGTATTCAGGCCACAGATTTACCTTCTTAGAATTACTGGAGCTGGTTGCTGATTTCAAATCTTCAGATTTATTTGTAACCTGGCAAAACTACTGCGACTCCATTTGTTCCATGGAAGGAGCGAGTATATCAGAAGAGACCACATCAAGCTTCAAAAGACTGACAATTAGGACTTGCTCAAGCATTTCCTAATTTAGAATTAGGTTGTGATCTATAAACCCCTTTGCCTTAAAAAGGGGCACACACAGGCAGAATTACAGGAAAGAAACAACTGGTTTGAAGAGTTTTAACAGCAGCAACATTACATACTGGGACAAAATGAGGTAAGTCTTAGCGTGTAATTTTGCCATTATTTAATCTTTAATGCCTCTGATTTAAATGGAAAAAGAATTAAAGAACTCTCTTTTATTTTCAAAAGCAAGCATTCCACTTAGGTGTTGCTTGGTTGTTATATTTTAGAAGGTCTTGAACTTTCATTTAAATGTAGTTTGGAAAAACACTATAGACTGCTCTAAGTTATTTTACATCTTGCTATTTACAAAGTCACGACCAGAGTTGAGCTTACTTAGGTTAGTATTGAAATAAGGCCAAAATACATCAACACTATATTAGAACTTTGGTTTGGTAACACATTTATAAACTGAACATTTATTTTCACCTACCTTGAGCATACAAAGTAAGAACAGCCTGAATGGCTACATATACCCCAGAAAACTGGTATGTCTCAAACATAACCTGTAGGACAAAGGCAAAATGAATGTACAAATAAAGACAAATTCTTAAAAGATGTTACACAGACATTTAAAAGAAGACTGTATTTCAATAATGATATTTTTGCTAAGCAAAAAAATGAATCCAAGCTGTTACATAACATGACCATTAGAAACCAACTTGCTTTATAGCAGTAAGAAGTACATTCAGTTCTATGCCTTACTTGCCCATTCATGTCAGTGGAGCAATATCAAGGAGTTAAAACATTTCCCATCCTTTTAACAACCACGTTTAATACCTTCAAGAAACCCACGCACCAATTTCTGTAGCTTTATTAAGCCATTTTGCAAAGTACTTAATGAGTGGGAGGCAGCACTTGTAGACCAGCCAAGTACTTAATTACTGAAGGGTGACAAGGGAACAAGGCGTTTGCTAAAGGCGTATGCTCTGATCCTAACCAAGTTCAGGCTTTGCCTTCATGATCCCAAGGTCTGCAGTCGTTAAATATCTGTGGACTGTGTCTGATAAAGGCCCAGCTGACTCCTACCCATGCAGGTCCACAATCTGCATGGTGTCACAGGCTATTTGCGGTAACTGGACCTTCCTCTTTCCTTCTTTACAGTTTCTGACAAGCTTTCTAAAATTGATTTTAGTTCAAAATCCACTGCAATTGAAGAAATATAGCCCGTGCCACTCAGGGGCTGCTTACAGGTTTGCACAGCATGAAAGGCAACGCCTGCTTTGTAGGCTGGGTTCCCCTCGCCCCTCCAAACTAGTTTCAGTGAAGAGAGTTTAAAGCACACACTGTTTATAGGCTCTTTATAAATGCAAAGAAGGCCATGTAAACAAGTCACACTGTACAGCAGTTTTCCCCTCAACATGCTTCATTTAGGACAGGAAAAAATGATTAACTTTTATTATTCTAGCACAAACAAGTTATGGCTTTGTTATTCCAGGGCATCTTGAGCACTTCCTGCAAATCTCAGGACTATAAACCAATTAAATGCTCAGTACTCCCACTCTTCAAGAAAGATACCTAAATATTTTTAAAGAAAAAAGCTGATGCATGACAATTTTGGTATTCAGAAGTATTTAAAGAACCTTTTTCATTAGATTAGTGGATTTTAAATGGCTGGCCACCCCAAAAACAAGATCTTCACAAAGTCAAGTTAATTAATTTATCTTTTTTGAGGTGGCAACCATAACTCAGTGAGCTGTGAAGCATGCCAAACAAGTTCAGTATTAAATAAGCCCTCTAAGCTGGGCTCATTTTATTTTGGGTAACGGAATACTTTGCAAAGGAGGAAAGAAATAGAAATACTTATGATTTGTTTGTA
Source organism: Nothocercus julius (assembly GCA_013398735.1). Lineage (NCBI taxonomy): Eukaryota > Metazoa > Chordata > Aves > Tinamiformes > Tinamidae > Nothocercus > Nothocercus julius. The sequence goes on along the minus strand of VZSV01000107.1, from coordinate 1,965,854 downwards.
TCCGCACTTTGTTTCTGAAGCAGAAGGAAGGGAAGAGGAAAAGAAATGTCATCTATGCCACACTTAAACATTTTGATTGAGACGTTCAATCCTTTCGAAGCCAAAGAGCAACATTCTGCATGGGGAACACTATAGGATGGCCTTTCTTCCCCCTTGCACCAGAGCCACCCCAAATGCTTTCAGATTTCTTCATTCTACAGCTTGGGTGCCACATTCCCTTTCAGTAAGTCTGCAGAAAGGAAAACAATCCTCATGGAAGAGGTCAAGCCTAGTTTAACACAACTGCAACGGACAAAAAAAACCCACCACTCTACCCAAAATCTGTGCCAATCGTAGTCATGAGCCACTAAAGAGCGTACAGAGGGTGCGCTGCAGAACACCTTGCTGTGGGAACACCATTTATTTTATAAAACCCCGCCATAAAAGAGTAAACTAAGAGGAAATCTGGCACAAGTCAGGTAAATGGGCTGAGAATGAACACGATGTGCCAAGGCTGGCTGGTGGCTTCTGTAACAGCCACCATTTAGCATTCAAACAGTACTTGCAGAAACAGAAAGCACAGAAGCGTCTGCAGAAGAGGAGCAGCTGAAAGGGTAGCAATTCGAAAACACTCCCAACTTCAACAGTCATCATCTAAAACCAGCATTAATCAGTGGATAGAGAGGAGTGAATCTCACAGACAACCTGAGTGCTTTCAAAATGAAAGATCGGGATTTGTATCTTTATACAATAAAGTGAACATTCGAATGGCATTAAGTGCTGCCTTCACACATTATACCATACTGCAGAAGTTATTGCAAAACCCTTTTCACACCTACATGCAGGGCTTTGAGGTTTTCTTTCTTTCAAGAGGCCTAAATCTGTTCTATTTGACATGGAAAAAATGCCTTACCACATGATGTAGACACTAACAAAGCTAAGATGCAAATACTGAGCAGAATATTCTCCTAAAAAGGGAGTAGTATTGCTCTAAATGAGTCTAGCAAGGAAGAGCTAAGGCTTGGGGAATAAAAGATAAGGAATCCTAGATTAGGATAAGGAGAAGTGACTGTACTGGAGTATCTCTATGGCTACGTAATACGCCATAAAAGCCTGGCAGCTCCTGAGTGTATTGCACAATGAGAATGTACCATGAAACTAGACTAAGGTGTGTGTGCATTGCAGCACAAACTGACTGTCCTTCAGTTTTGCTGTCTTCTAAGTGCTGTGAACAAGAGTATTTTTAAAATACATATTTTACTCTATACATATGGCAGGTGGATACTTATAGATATTACAATTAGCTGGGCTTGGATGGAAGAATGAGGTGGGGAAAAAGATTCACTGGAAGTCAGAATGAAGGATATAGGAATGTATATATAATGGCATGGAGGTATACACATGTGTACAGATGAATATATATGTGTGTATATATCTATATATAAAAATTACACACGCATATATCAATCTATCTGAAATAGACCAGATGACTAAGCTTTTTTCCTACCATAAATTGAAATAGTTGGTATAAAATTACGCAGTAAAACTAAAAGCAGCCCGTTGTGTTAAGGAGGGAAACAGAAACAAGAACACTATTATAAACAGCTGAAAAGCAGAGAAGCCTGAACAGGAAATTCAGCCATTCCTGCTCCACAGAGGCTGTTCTGCCCGTCACACCACAAGTGCCTGACATATAAGAGATGTTGTTGTTAACATGGCACCACGTGACACTAAGGTGACAGGTCCCTCGTGTCCACAATCACTAAGAAATCTTGAAATTAGAAACAAACTCAAATTGCACAGTTTGAATTTTTCCACTGAAGTTTTCCCACTTTTGCTTTACTCAACTTTCTCCCCAGCTATGGAAATGTTACTGCAAAAACATTCACTGCCACTTTGCAGACTGTGTTACCACATCTGGGCCAACGAAAGGATTTTAGAGGCAAGGTTTGCAGGAAATGATAAAAGTAAAGTCTTACTAGACTAATCAACTGAGTTGGGGTGGGGGGAATATAGACTTTCACACTTCAAGTCCTGTTAAGTGGGTGAGCTTTTCAGAATTTTTTGTTACATTGAATACTTACAAGAACTGGAAATATCTATGACAATTGAAAAAAAGGAAAACCAATCTTTTAGCTCTCCTCACATATTACTGCTCTTCAGAAGCTAAGTCTTTGCCACATGTTATTAGATCTACGCAACAAGGATTTGACACTAATATAAGGTTCGGAAGTTATGTTGCCCAGGATCTACCTTCTTAGAAAGCTTTCATTAATGATCCCTAATATTAATCAAAGATTAGTAAATGGCTTGTCATCACACTTCTCTTAACAGAGACATAGCTAGCTCCAATAACACTGCCCAATCTCGTAAGTATCTTGCTCAAGCCTAAATTTCCTCAGAAGTCTTACAAGCTTAAAGAAGTCTAGGTCATTTGAAGAAACTGCCATTATCCAAAAGCCAGTCTTGGTTCTTGGATCCTTGGAGATAAATATGTATTCCCAGTTCTGTGGTTTCCTTGTGATAGTTCCCTGGAAACAAGAAGCCTGCTTATAACTTTAGAATGCGACAGGCCTGTTTGTGTTTGACCACAGCAGCCTTGATGACCATGGCTGAGGCAGTTTTGGTTAGAAAACAGGAGAACTGCTTTGCCTCAAACAGCTAAAGATACGACCTTTTAGCCATTCTTCAACAAGAGTAATAACTAGTTTCTACGTGCCAGACGTACCTCCACAATCTTCTCTCTGTTCTTAGTTGGATTCATGGGTGGTTCTGTGAGTAATATTTTACAATTTTTTGTGTCAATATTAAGTTTTTCTGGTCCAAACGTGTAATCCCAAAGGTGCTTCATATCATCCCAGTTCCGAACTATGCCATTCTCCATTGGATAATTAACTTCCAGCATTGACCGTAATTCACTTGCTTCATCACCAACCATGAGGTCCTGTAGAATTGTAATACAGAAACATGTCAGTGTTTTCAAAGTTATCTTAATACCAAAATGATGAAGAATGACAGTGAACAGCTCCAGCTTGTGTCCAACTGTGCTCTTAAACAACACCCATGTTTTAGAAAGGCTTTCAAGTACTTAAGAAATAGAATGTATTTCATATAGTACAGCTGTGACCCATCCCAAACCTTTCCAAAATCAATTTTGTTAATTCAATTCTCTAATTAACCTTAAACATACCAGCAAACCCTGTTAGAGCAAGACTCTACGACGACCTTTATAAGCATAGATGTTTCTCCACTGACACCTCCAAAATGCTTTTATCAAATACTCATTTGAAAAGGCTGAGATGCAAAATAGCACATAAGGGTAGTAGGTGGGATTTGCAGAATAGTTTCCATGCATGTTGCAAATTTCTGTGCACATTACCAAAAAAGGAATAATGAGTGGTGCATAAGCATACAGAACAGTAGCAAAGCAAATAAGGGATTAGAAATTCCACACCAGACATTAAAAGAAACAATGGGTCACATATTAGCCTAGGCCAGTAGGGTGTGAAGAAGAGAGACATCTAAACAGAAAATAACCCATTCTGATCCATGCCAAAATTCCCAAGCCAGAAGTCCCAGAAACACATTCTTACACAAATGCAACCAAGTAATGCATAGTTTGTATGTTCATCTTACACTAATTAAGCGGTCCTTTCATCAAAGTTAGTTATGCAAAACATTGCACATTCAAATTAGTAGCACCATATCTCTTCCTTTCCCACATATTTCCCAAAGGAAGGATGCATAATAAAATGTAACCTTTGCTCCGTGTTATATCCCATGCTCCTCCAAAGAAGCTTCACTGACTTAATCATATTTATACTTTGAGAACACATTTCTAGGCACCAAGAGTCCTGCTTCCATTCATCATTTCATTCAAAATCAAAACAAAAAGCCCACAGCTGCCTCACATAAAAAAAAAAATAATATGCCTCCAGAGTTTGCAGTTACTGTGGCACACAACACTTTGAAATGTAGGTTACTCAACCCACAATTCAATGCTAGGGAAAAAAGAGAAAAAGATGCACAACGAAAAATCTAGTTTATATAATGCCTTAAAAAAAAAAAAAGCAGTAACATAAAGTTGATCATAAAGTTCATTTAAATCACACAATTCCTCTTCTACCTCCTCTCCCTGACAAGGCTTTCCGTTTGTTTTCCCTTGCACAGCACATCACCCTTTGGTTATCTCAGCTGTATCAAAGTCAGAAGCCAAGGCTATTACATTCTAAAATCAAATGTACTTTAGCAAAATACACCATGAAGAGACCGTGCAGCCACATTACCTCTGAGATCTTAAAAGACAAAGTTCACCAGTACCAAAAATCTGAAACTTCCTCTATGTACTGTTTTTTGAAGCTTTACGCTACAGAATAGGGACATAAACTAGGAAAAGCCACTGTTCTAATGCACAGGGAAAGCTGCACAAAATCTTCATGTCCTTTTAAAACCAAGCTAAAGGACAAAAGAATTGTCCTGACAAACAGCCTGCACACTCAGGTAGGGTGAAATTGCAGAGAGGAACCAGTGACACGTCATTCAATGTTTCCACCACTTCTGTACTCTGAATAATATTTGTCTAGCTAAAATCTGAAAGTTGTTTCAAGACCTTAGTTTGTAATGTTAAATAAAGCAATTCCTACTGTTGAAGATACTGAGCTCATTTTGATCTAGAAGTGTTATTCTTGCACCTTGCAAAACTACAGGTTATATAACATTTAGAAGCAATACATACAATATTCTAATGAATTAGTTGCTAGTAAATGAAAGCAATGAACATCATCCAAAATAAGTATGTATTCAAATGTAAAATGTAGGACAAGACAAAACAATAAAAAGCATCAAAAATAACATGGCAGCTACTAGGTCCCATCAAGCAAAAATGGTGAACAAACAGCACAGGGGGCACCTCACTTACCATCTTTTTGTTATTCTACTTCAACAGGTCAAGAAAGGTGAAGAAAGAAGGTAGAAGCAAGAAAGTCAGAAAAGGCCTAAATGAAATTCTCAAATTATTTTAAGTACACAGTAGAAATAAGCTGAGAAGAGAAGCATGTACAGCTGGAAATGATCTGAGTTAGTGTAGTTAAGGCCAAGCTATTCTCAGGATCTGAGATTAAAATCTGTCATTAAAGGAAGTTATTGCTACAAGTCACCGGCATCTCATTTCTATGCATTGTATGCTGCACACAAGATCAGTACATCTGCATCCTTCTAGTAAATAAGATTAGGTCCATAATTCTGTAACACTAGAATTTTACCCTAGGCATTGTGTTTATCTGAGTAGACTAGACAGCACAAGGTATTTGACCATCACTAGTTCCAACAATTGCTAAATTTAAGTTTTAAATATTCACCCTTAACGACTCAAGAACTGAAAACAGTAACATGAAAGCATTCGCCTGTAAACATACTAATCCATATGTCACGGAACAAATACGTGGAAAGCATCAAAAAAGATATTTACTTCATTTATGCCTGCTAATTTTAGAATGGAAATTAGCGATCATAAAGTGAAGTAGTAACAGCAGTTACTACTGAAAGCCCTTGCCTATAGCAACCTATGGAGGAAGGAAGAAAAGAGAATTAAAGTTGGGAAGCACTAAGGAATACTTAAAACATAAGCATCTGTACGTTGTTAACAGTTTTACTAAAACCATTTTCACTATTAGTGTGGTTTTCCTCCTTCAATTAAATCTACTTTGAGTCACTTAGGCTGTAAAGAGCAACATGGCAACTATCAGTTCCATAAAGGCAAATCTACAAATCATGTCGGAAGAAAAGTGCTTTAGTCTCTCCTGTAGCTACCTTTGCAAAACGATCCCAGTAATAATAGATTTTTTGTGTTTATGTTGCATATTGATTGTGGGAAAAGCTACATCCCTGCTACTGAGACTGATGTCCCAATGTCATTTCTCAGACAGCAGCAGACCCCTAAGCAGGCCCTGGCCATACTCACTCATGTTACCTGTTCTATGGGTGCTTTTGTGGCCATGTGATAAACCAAAACAAGGGAACTAAGAAACACAGGGAAGAAAAAAAAAAAGCCCCAGAAAAACATGTACCAGTACCCCAATCTGATCAGTTCTATAGCAGCAAGAAAGTTCTCAATGATGCTGCGCTGTCTTAGCATAAGCAGCCCCGACCGCTAAGCTGCCCTCAACAAAACTTCCCTCAAACATGAAACCAGAATCTGAAAGTACAAATGGATAAAGCAACTTGAAATTGATAGCTCAACAGATGGATGATAACAACCGTTTTCAAAATCTTCTGGATTCTTTTCACAGAGTCTCTGACTTTCACAAAAAATAGCTTTTCTGAGCACTTTTGAAAAGTTAAAACTGCAAATCTTCCTGCCAGCTTCCTTTACTCAGTTTTAAACATATCCAGCAAGAACTTGCAGTTAATAGCTAGAATTAAATTTTGGCGTAAAAGTCATCTGCCAAAATGCTTTTAGGAAATCTACAGGAATCCCACACAGAAAAAAAACTTAACAAGCTTTCTCTTGTATTATCCTACTGGGATACTTGAAATATCTGTGGCACAGATTTCTCCTCTTGATATACCATTTTCTTAAGAAAGAGGGACCAGCTATCGTAGATAGAAGCTACACCAACTAGGAAGAATTGGGACACAAAACTTTATACTCTCTAAAATACACCCAAGTATTCCCATGCTCAAGAAGAAAAAGGACAATACATACAAAATTAAGAGATCACTGTGGTTTTTAGGTTATCTGTTTGTTTGATTTTGCATCCATCCCATAGCAGTTAGCCCCTTCTTCCTCTTATCTTTCTAAGCCAACACTGTCATCTTTAATGGTATTAAAATAAGTTATTAGATAAGCAAAGGACACCAAAACTGGCAGGGCAGGTTATATCAGATCAGATAGAAGGAAAATAAATATGACCTCATCAATAAGATTTTGTGCCAGTGAATTTCTCCCAGCTTTGTTACCACAGCATCACTTCCATAACACTTTATTGGGACCTGCTTGTCACATCCATTTCTAATACATATCTGACAAGACACCTCCACCTAGGACTTGCAAGAAAATGGGAAGTATTTTTCCACTCCCTACTAATCCTCCTACCTACTGTGTAAGGCAAAGAGATCTCCATTCTTCCACCCACACCACCCTTGACACAAGGTAAAGGGAACTGCAATATGGGGAGCAGGGGAGGAAGCAGTTGGAGAAGCCTGATGCCTTTCTTCCTCTCCGCTTATTAACACTGCCTTCTGCACTGATGTTACCAGCTTTTTACAGGCAGTAGCTGAAATCAGAAAGCCTAAGTTCTCACACAGAGTTCTGAAAATAAGGAGACTGGCCAGATTTTTTTTTTTTTTTTCTCAGCTAAGCTATTGTTCAGCTAGCAGCAGATAAGGCACAACTGAAAGACTGTGGTTCTGCTTCGCCTTAGCTGGCCTAAGTGACAACCTCTCCAATTCCGTGTCCCCTCCCACTTCTACTCCAGGTTCCTGGTTCTGCCTTGCACAACTGTCAAGTGAGGCAGTCAAAGCTCTAACTGACAAAGATATTACTATTTTTCACAAACAAATTACTCTTTCTCCATTGCACTGGCTTTCTAAAGTGGCTCACGACATGACTGCACAAGCAGCACTGCCAGCATGAGGTGAGATGTGTGGCCAGGAACAAGAAGGGAGGCTGTGACCATGCAGGGCCAAGATGGAGCTACTAAAGTTTTTATTGCCCAAGCAACTACTAACATTTACAGTGTTACTGTGCATTTACAGAGTAACGTGAGAAATGACAGCTCCCCCAGACTTCGGGAAAAGATTCTCTATCAGTGGTTCCTCCCTGAGCCCAGGCCTGGAATTATGTCTTAAGATGAAGTCACCAGAAGAGAGGAGCCTCTCCCTCCCCAGCTGGTGTGAAGTACTATGTCTATCATCAGCAGAAACAAAACAAACCAAAAAAAAGCAACAATGAAATGTAAACACAGCTAAACATCTTATGCAAGATCACAGATGATCAACTGTGAGCAGTAAGCAAACAGGATAGGAAGAATTGAAATTTTCAGCTGTTCATTATTCAGCACTGTCTCAGGAATATTACATTGCAGCTAGGTGGCACTTCTGTCAGACTTCTGCCCTTTAATCTTAACTTCACTTATATATTGGCGTTTGAAGTCCATTTTTCTCCAGAACCACTTGAGCCCTACCTGCTACCTCTTCCATTACACTAGCTGAAGGCCTCTAGTAGCTTTAGACTACCCTCTCTGTTACTTTACAGTATGTGACAGGCTAAAATCCAACAGAGAAATAAATCAAGAGATACCGAAACAGCATAAACAGTAACAAGGGGAGAAAAAGAAAAAGCTTTTGCAAAAATTCCGTAAATCAAAGGCTGCCCTATTTTCATCCATTAGAAAGAAATAATAACAAAAAATTACCTTGATTTCAATGTTTCCCACTTTAGCAGTTGATCTTATAATAGGTCTTCCAACCAAAGCTGGAAAAATATGCTCTGGGAAGTTTGAGCCTGCATAGCCACATTTCACAAACTGAAAAGAAATAAATAACTGGGTTAGAACATGCACTGCGTTTAACTACCAGAAACCTGTTTTAGGGTAAAAATATTAGGCCCCCTGATTTAAAAGTGTGTACTCCACTGGAAAACAGTTGGATTGGTGCTTTCAAATCACTTTTGCACATTTTCAATGATGTCTTGATCCGTAATACTGTACAGAATGTTTTTTAAAGGAAGTGGTCAAACTTTGAAGGAATAGCACTAAAGCCACTAAATACAATGAGAGACATACAGCTTCCACCATTTGTTTTTTTATTCCTTTCTATGTAAAAGTTCTCCAACAAACTGAAACGGATCATTTTGCAACAGGTCACCTTTTAATGAGCACCCAATCAGACCAAATTAACGAAGCCCTCCCATTAGAGAGAAAGGCAGCAGGACACGCATCAGAAGGAAGCACAACTATATGAATTGAAGCATTAAGTTGTTATAGAAAGGGCTCAACAGGGAGCAAGTAGTGAGAATCTCTGAACAATTCAGATTAATTTTTATCGTTTCAGAATTTTCAGAATTTGTTTTACGGGAAAAAATCCCAGTTTGGAGTAAGTCCTTCTGAAAGGTACAGCACAAATGAAACCTTAGCTGGTAGTAATTCACAAACAAGACAGGCTTAAACACTTTTTTTTTTTTTCTAAATACATATGAAAAGCAGAAGTTCTCTGTCACTGGGAAAACACTGAGGAAAGAATGAGTGTAAGAAATACACAGGTTCAGTTGAGGAAGTTCATCTGTTCGCCAAAAACTGCAAGAAGCTACAATTTAAGCTAACGGCAATCGGCAAATTACTCACTTCAGTAATCCTACACTGCTGCCTATCAGGGTTAACACAGAGCAGGCTTCTCTTCCTTAGTACACGCTATATGTATCATGGTGTAGCAGTATGGCAGAAGAAAATCACGCAGTCCTGAACCAAATATGACGCATTTTCTCCTGCAAAATTCCTGAAGCAACTAGGCAGGCAGGGGTAACAGACTCATAGGATCCCTCAGGTGAGAGAGAACCTCAGCAGCTCTAGAATTCAGCCTCAGGCTCACGTTGCTCGGGGCTTTGTCCGGTTAGATGTCGAAGGCCTCTGAGGACAGAGAAGGGACAATCGCTTTGGGTTCCCATCTCAATGACAAATTATCTATTTCAGGTTGCATTAAAAGCCACCTGTTAGAATCTCCAAAATTCTCCCTGAATTTTCTGAAGTGAGTTCTGAAGGCATCCACTGAAGCAATTACCATAGCAAAGGATACAGGCTAATTAACAACAAAAACCAGCATGAATTAGTACTTCAGATAATAGATCCTCACATTTACTTAAGGGTTGAAGTGTTTAACTTCCTTCATCAGCACCCAGTAGAAAACATACAATGGCAGAGGAAAGGAATGTTTTTGCTTTTTGTGGCCCTCATCATTTTCTCCCATTCTGTGGGGGAAAGGCAGAGCTATTTGGCATATCCAGTGAAGGATATTGTATAAAAAACTCATTTCACTTTCTCTCCAAAGGCAGAGCTATTTGGCATATCCAGTGAAAGATACTGTATAAAAAAAACTCATTTCACTTACTCTGGTTCAAACTGTGTTTTCAGAAAAGACAAGCACTTATCTTCCCTTTGCTACTTTAAGGAGTTATATAGATTTCATTTATATATTCGAGCGTGTGGTGCTGCTATGAAAAAGAATAACCACAAGCATTTTTGGATCGCGCTACCTGCATGTGCCAAAAGACTTTACAGTTGGTCTTTTACACCAGAGGAAGCACCTGAGAGTCCGAAGGACCAGACTGAGCCCAAATATGGTGAACAGATTTTTACAAAAAATAATCTTCCCTTCAGGCTTGCCAAATTACCACATACAGAGCAATCATACAATTTTTATTACTGCTCCAATATTAATGCATGCTTGTTATGGATCAGAATTTCACTGTATATTGAAATTTGGGTAAGTTAGCAGGAGATCCTGTAAAAGAGTCTGCACAGTCATATCCTCTAGTTTAGGGATCCAGAAGTTGTATGAGGCCAGCCATAAGCACCTTCAGGCAGCCCAGACATCCAAACAAATTTTTACAACTTGTCCTATTGGAACTTGGACTCAAGAAGCTCTGCTCTCAGCACTTGAATGCTGAATTCGAAAAATACTTAGTCTAAGCTCTTATAGTTTGAACTGGAAGAGTGACTTCTAGTACCTTTCTACGCTAAGCCCTCAGGGATTTGACACACCTTCCCAAAGATTATGTGATAGCAGCATACTGACAATGACAAATGCCTCATTTGGAAAACAAATTGTCATTTTTACAATTTCACAATCAGCCTGTCTGAAATCAAAACTAGATTTAGTCTATCTGAAATACAATGAATAAGACTGAGTTTTGGCATTCAGAAACCATTCCCTTCCTCTTTCACAATGGAACTAAGAACCTTAAAAATGACATTTTTACAAAACTCAGTAGCCAAGGGAAAGGGGAAAATTTTACCTCCCCTTGCACAGATTATAATTTTTCCCCCAGGCTACAGAGTTATTTGGTGAAGGTGAGAACAAGTCTAGCCTCATGTGTCAGCCTCTTTAGACATAAAGCATCTCTAGACCCTTTTCCCAGGGTCGGGTTCTTCCTGCCCTTAAATAGATAATGATCATTCAGCTAATTGGGTAGGTTCCTTATGACACAACATTGGTTATTACAGCTAAAGGAAAAGACCTGATACTAGCAGTAGCTGATTCATCCAAGGGACAAAAATGTGTCCATAGATAATAAATCCTAGACAGTTTTCATTTTTTGAAGGAGGAAAAAAAAGATGCTTTCCCTCCTTATCCCCCTTGCAAGAGCTCCCTCCAAATCTTTATTTAAACAGTATGAGCTTAGCAGTTTGGGATATAGCAGGTTTTCATTTTCTAATGACCAAATTCATTGCACTTTCCACCTGAATTTGAAACCTCTGAATAAAATGTAACCACAGCACACTTATTTCTCTCCCATTCATTATTGGGTACACTTTCTGAAACAATCTTCTTGTAACTTCAGTACAGCACTTACTACATACCATGCTTGTAACACTAAAAATGCAGTGAGTTTGCACATCTCTTTAAGGAGGCCAAGAGTTCAATATCATGCATTTTTGCAAATGTTTGCTCTGCACCAGAAGCATTTTAAGATTAGTACTTAAGTTTGCCTGTGTGCAAGACCACATATGTAAGAGGTTTTACCATATATAGTTTCTTCTGCATTGCACTGTGGTTTGTACTGACTCTTTCACTTCCTACTGAGTCATCAAGCAGTAAGAACTTGTATGTGTAAGTATTCTTTCAAATTAAAAGAATGAGGAAGCTTTCTACATCTGCTCATAAACTTATCACGTGACAAGTCTTAACAGGAATATTATTCTTATCAGGTATCTCTGCTTGATTCTTTTAATTGAAGGAAATGCTGAACAAAGATGGTAAATAGAATGAGAACAACTGTCCAGGTCATTAAGGAAGTTACCGTTTGACTTGTACTAAGAATCCACCTCAACTGCTCTAAGATGGCACTGACAGCCTCTCTCAGAGTATGTGTTGCAAGAACACACTTCTTCATCGCTTCTTCCTTAAAGACTGATAGCAGCCAAATGCATTAAAAACTCGTAATTCAGCACGACATGAACAGTATGCTTCCAGACAAGTCAAAAGTTAAAACTGTATCTAGAATTTCTAAAAATATTCTGCATTTTTATTTTTAGCACTAAGGAAGAGATGTGAGTCAGGGTTTAATAAGACATATCACAGTGTATCAGGCAGTATTCTGATGCAAAGCAGCTCTTTTTTATTCTGTAACAATATTTATTATAAAAATGTAAGTTTGGCAATATAGCACTTGATAGTCTCAAGATATTCTGATCTTATGAACTGAATTTTATTGATTTTATCCCAATTCAGTCTGAATATTTTGAGTTTGCAGCTTCAAAATCAATCATTTGCTAATACTTTACACTATACACAGTTATCTCTGGGGCCAGGGGATGTCCACGCATGCACAGTTCTGCTCAGAGCTGAAACTCAGTCCCAAAAAACAGAAGCTGAAGCAGAACACACCCCTAATCTATGGACTCTAGCAGCAGTGTAACACTAAGTGTCATATTTATTTATACTCAGGTAATACAATACCACCCAAGTGGTAATTGATGGAGGG
>VZSV01000107.1:1939484-1951328 GCA_013398735.1 Nothocercus julius | reverse complement strand
CTCTAATGATGTCCAGGAGCCAAGGGTGCTGAGAAGACGTTATCCAAAAGGTCCTGTCTGGGATGATGAGGAGGCTGCCCAAGTCAAGAGGGACAAGCCTAATGCCATGGAGCCATTTGGGGAGAATTCCTGGTGTTTTGGAGCAGCAGCAGCCTCACTTGGGTATGCACTGCACTCCAATGGGTGATACATTTGTGTTTAACAGTCATTTTGAGTAGTTTCCTGTGTGTGAGGCTGATAAAAGTGAAGGCTTCAGCTGTAGGCGGTCAGGAGTCTTTCTGCCCTCCATTCTGAAGCAAAATACATTTGTAACCTGGGAGGCCTGAAGAAAAAAGAAAGCACTAGTTAACTCTTCTGAGATTGCATATTCACAGTGTCCCTATAAATATGCTGAAGGTTTTAATTCGATTATGATAATACAGATCCCCCGCAGCTTTATTACACAATCTCTTTTCTAAAAGGAGGGATTTGGGCTATAAGTTAAGGAAAAATCTCTGTTTTAAGAGATTACTTTCAGAATTGCATTCAGAAATTAAAACCACTCAAGAAAATGGTTAATTTGATGTGCCTAGGATAGCATGTAGGGGTGCACATCAAAGGGAAGCAAGTTTTGTAACGGAAATAGGCCCATTAAGGAGGAACTTACATGTTGCACAATATAGTCATTAAATTCATCACTGTGCTTACTACCAACTACTGCTGGCAGTTGTTGGGTAGCCTTAAAAGATTTTTAGTGTTTTGTTAAAAGTTACCCACAATGTAGGAGAGGAAATACAATGTGGTTTATGGCTTGACTGCGTTTAGAGGTTGTTTTACGGGTGTAATTGAACTACGAAGCCGCTTCATTTTCAGAAGTTAAAAGAAAAAGTCTGTATTAAGGAAGGATACAGAACATGGCAGCAAGAGCGTTAATAGGAAGGAGAGAAGTTGTAGGGTGGTGTTTGGCAGTGCCCTTTGCTATGAGCAGGGTATTGGAGAATATTCCCCGTATTGGGCACTCAGGAACTGCCCAAAGCTGGGGAGATTCTGGGATGTGTCAGTATTTGGCAAGTGCTTGGACCATGCTGAAATAAGAATGCATTTATTAATGAGTCAGAGTATATTCCACCCAAGATGCAAGTGTATCTTTTGTAGGTCAGGCAAATGATGCAAAGATATACTGGATGGGAAAGCTTAAAAATCAGGGAATTTGTGAGTAGAAGTGTAGGCTACCGTGCACATTTGAATTGCCTTTTTTATATATATATGTATATATATACATATATATATAAAATCCTCCTGTATGTGTTCCATTCTGTATGTCTTCTAGGCAGTGCATCCTGCTCAGAAGGTTGTAAAGCAATATGCAAGCACATAAGAAAATAATAAATGAACATATTTTCTGTGTTTTTAGAATCTAACAATCTTGTGTATGTGCTTCATAATTTAGTTTTCTTGCAGTTAGTTGGAAAATGTCCTTTGCAGAACATGGTGTAAGTGGAAAATTTCGTGCTCAGAAGCATCTGAACTCCACTTGCTGTAGTTCTTGAAGTGCTAATACTACTAATACTAATCATCACTTTTAGAGGAATCCGTTTTGTTTACTATTGAGATATTTTGTCTCGGTCTCAGAATTATTTCATTACTTTAAGCAAAGTGTGTTTTCTCATTCCCAGAAAGAATCCCTTTAGAAATAACTAAACACTTCATATCATTTGTTGGATTTATGAAATAATGTGTGTAACAAGCTAGAAGTATTAGGGATTCTAAATACCTATAAATAGATCCTGGTTTTAAAGGATAGATGCTCAGCAAGCCTGTATTTCTGTGAAGGACAAGAGGGGCTGGATTCTCCTCCCTGTTTAGCACCACCCAGCTGGCTCATGTGAGTTGGAAACAGTGGTGTGATTACAAAACATCTTGCAGATCACAGATACAATGTAGGTTACACTACCATTCTTAAGTGAGGCATTTGGGTAAATAATTAAAATATGTTGAGAACAGGTTTTTACTGTTGGGATTTTCCAATAACATTTCTTCACAAGATGGAGAAAACTCTTTTCCTCTTTAGTGTCATTGAGTTGGAAAATATGAGCTACTAATTTTATTTGTTTCCAGATAAACAAAAGAGCATAGTGTAAAGGTCACTTTATTTTTGAAATTTGACTCAAATAGCCACCCCGTGTAGCATCACTGGTTATTGGGCATCTGCTATTCAAAAATTTTAAAGCACACTTGAAAACAGTGAAATTACAATACAGAATTTAGTAGAGGCAAATCATAATAAATTTTGATCACTGTATATGTGAGGATGTTTTGTCACAAAGGCCTAGATCTTTGGAGGGTGTGTACTGGAAGGTAGGGACCTAAACAGTTTATTTGGATCTATAACAATGCAAGGAAAACCTGCCTTTTCAACTACCATCTTATTTGTGTCATCTTCTGTGTCATCTTATTTGAAGCGCTTTAATTTTTGATGACCTTAATTGAAGTCCCGATATGTGCAAATTAAATGCTTTGGGCATAAAAACGCACTCACTGCAGGTGTCAGGGTGCTCTGGGACTCTGCTTTCCCTTGCCTCAAATGTTTGGTATTGCTTAGGCATGTGCAGTGGATGTAGGCTATTAACAAATCTGAATTACTCGCATAAATCAGTGCATAAATCCACTGATAAACCACATAAATCAGTGGTAACATTTTGCAGAGATACAAATGACAACTACTGGAAATTCAGACTTTCAGGAATCTAATTTGCAGAGATTTGAGAGATTTGCAGAGATCTTTCTATTCTAACTGAAGCCTAGAGTTTCCGAAAACTGGCTTCCAGATATTAAAGTCTGGCACGTAAAACTGGGATATCAAAAATTAGATGGCAACTCTGAAAATACAATTGTGATTACACTGATAGAGGAAGTCTGAGGCAGAGCAAGAGTAGAATCTAAATCATCTGATGCCCAGTCCTGTGCATTAGCTGCAACACTGACTTTTTAATACTTGGAACTTGAATACTGACTTTTTCAAAAGTAAATGTAGTTTTCAAAACGCATCGACACCCTATTTGTTCATGGTTGAACTTTGAGAGCCCAAGTTTATTTTCACCTCAATTTTTCAAAGACTAGAGAGATTTCAAATCAGTCCACACTTCATTGCTGTGAAGTTCAGTCCCTTATGAATAAATGTCACTTTTAACAAATGCTTTATTTATTTATTTATCACCATTCTTCCTTTTTATGCATATGGTTATTTTAAATTTCTAGATAATACTTTCATGTGAGTATATGCCTGGTCTCTGTACAAACATGACTATGGAAAGCTATTCATTAGAAGGAAAATATTGCTACATGCTATTGGATTTTAAGAGTATCCCTTACTCTTTTTAGTAAGAATATTTAGAAAAGCAGAAAAATTCCCGAGAACGTGACACCTCAGGTAAAGCAAACCGAAAACACTTTTTGTGTTGTATTGCAAAGGAAATAATCTTTTCAGAAAAAAAAAAATACCTTATTTAAGAAGTTTATTTTTAAGAGAATTATTGCCTGGCAGGGCACACTAGTTTGCTCACAGTTGCATATTACACCTCATAAATCAAAAAGCTGCATGCAGAAGATAGGTAGAGATACTGAGATTCTTGAGTGCGTGATAGAATGACAACATGGAAATTGAATAATTATTTAGAGAGAGTAATCTTTTTTTTTTTTTTTTTTTTTTTTTTTTTTTTAATAAAATGCACAGAAGAGAAAATGAGGCTAGGCTACTTCTACTGGTTTGAGCAAAGCAACCTCCTGTTTTAAAAATTATCATGATCCTGAAAAGCAAAATTTTGTTCAAGGTCAGGTGCAGGTTGGTATGCAGAACAGTGGGAAAACATCCTTTCTTCCTTTTTTTAGTACTTTTGGACTGCCTTTCAGTTAGAGTGCTCACCACGAAAGAATAGCAGAAATCAAATAAATTGCAGGATTTAAATTTAGCACTTTAGCAGATATGAAAATGTAGGGATCCAAAATATGCAGATATATGAATTTGATTTGCACTGCATTCTGTAATTTTGTTTCAAGTTGAACAGCAGGCGTAACACTGTAAGGAAGTTTTTCTCTAATAGTTTTAAGTGTTCCCTTGCTACATGATTCAAATATTTCTCCATGATGATTTTTATGCTCCCTTACAAGGGAAAATTGAGCTCTCAAATTAGATAATAACACAATAGCATGTGTTTACTGTGATTCCAGCAGCCAAACTCTTAAAATGAAAATCTCCCCTATGAATAAAAGGTTTCAAGGCTGCAGCCTAATTGATTATATGCAAAGAACTATCAGATATCAGATGTGAGCAAAGCATAAGGCCGACCTCTGATTTCTTAACTAGGGGAATTTTGATGCCACTTGTACTTAAAAGTTAGTATTAAGCATAGGAAAAAAATGCATTTCTCCCTTTAATCTATCTCTGATTAACCAACATTTATAAATGCAGTAACACATTTCAGATGCTACTAATATATTTTTATCTTGGGGTTGGTTAGCACGCATAATAAAACAGATAGGTCTGTCGACTGAAACACGCATAGCACAACGCGGCATTGTGCTACCTGATGGGTACATCACCTAATTTTTGGATTTCCCTTAGGTATAAGTGCCATTTCCTTTGGAGTAAGGTGGAAATACAACTGTGGGTAAGATGGATCAAACATACTGCACAGTTGCTCTGCTTCTTGTCTTCTTCTTGTGGCTAGTGTAAAATATCTGCGTCTAACTACTTTTAGCTGCTAGAAACGGCCTTTCTATATATACAATTAACTTCACAAGCAGAGCTTATTAGAAAACCAGATGAGTGCCTAGGGGCTTAAGACAGGAGGTGGCAGCCTTGAGTAGCAACTCACTGCTCATTAGTTAAGCCCAGATCCTAGTCGAGAGAGGAGCTGGGCAAAGACAACTCATATCCGAGCCCTTGTTCTTAAATGCTGAAATGACAAGCAGCCTAGTTATTAAAGGTGGCAGCAACTTGATTTGCCCTCTTTGCCTCGTACTTAACAAAATGTAACAGTTTAATGGTTGCAATGTGGGGTTATGTGTGTGTTCTTAGATTTTGAAATATTCAGGCTAATATCTCTAAAAGGAAAGACTGCAACGTAATGGAGAGGCAGAATTTATGCTGGGCTTGTTTCTTGTCTTACGAGGGAAAATCAACTTCCAAACAAGAATAATCTCCAATAAAATATTGCACTATTTAAATAATATGTATATCAACTTTTACAGCTTTTTTAAAGTATTCTGGAAGGGCCGGGGATTATCCAATGCCTGTGATCTATATGCAGATTACAGGGTACTTGTATCTCTCTAATAAACTACCACAAAGTAATGTTGTTAAAAATGTCAGGCTGAAATTCTCTAATCAGTGCAGATCCTTGCACTTAGCCCTGCCTTAGCAGAGAGGGGACCGCAATGACATAATTGATTTTTCCCTATGAAAATATTTAGTTGGAAAAAGACAAAGATTAAATGAATCACGGTAGCTACATGTAACATATGTAACATCCACTTCTAATCTTTTTGAAGAATGTGAACAGTTCTGTTCACTGGGATGATCAAAACGTAGCCAGGGCATTTCTCTAGCATCGCTTACTTCAGTGGGTGTTCATTGTAGAAATGTGGGTTTTAATTTTTTTTTATAAATTTTGTATTTTTTTTCTTTTTTTTTTCTCTAGAGTGTCAGCTCTTACAAATATGTGTTCTGGTCGAAAATTTCACTTTAATTTCTTTTCATTCTTTTTTTAAACCTTCTGTTTGTGGAGAAAATGATAACACAATTTCAAATGTGACACAAAGGCTCAAAAGCTGAGGGGGAAATAAATATTAATGAACCCCTTCCCCCCAAAAAATGCCTTTTTAAAAAATTATTTTCCTTGTTATTTGAGAGGCCTAAGAATAGGCATCCCCAATCCTGCCTTTTGCACAAACTGTGGATACGTGAATCCTGCCCAGGATTATTTAGGTTTGCAGCCCAGCCGAAAAGTTAATTACAGCCCCCAAAGTATGGGCAGCACCGATGCACACCAAAAATCCTCCTTTAAAAGTCTGCAAAGCAGCAAATCCTTGAACAGGATCAGTTGCAACTCTGCTCAGAAAGTATACATGGGTGTAAACTGCAGGGATAACCCTCAATCCCTAAAAGAACTAATTTTCCATGCTTTTTTTTTCCTCTGAGCCTATTGACATAAAATACAGCCTTCTTCTTTGTCCCTGTGGCTGGAGTGCTTTAGTGGAGAGCTGTGCGTGCACAGATCTGCCCCACAGAGACACAGCAGTCTGGATGTGAGCACAGGAACAGGTTTGGTGTAATGCCCACGTCCTGTTAGAAGACCTTGTCATGAAAACTTTTGTTTAATCTTTTCATTAGGCAAACATTTTCTTGAGTTTGCATAAGCAGTCGCCCAGCCGTGGCTCCCATACAGTCCTTTAATAACGAACAGGGTGTGGTGGCTGAATTTCCTCCTGGGCTTTTCTCCCATCTGACTAGCAAGAATAATTTATTCCTCAGTTAAGATCATCACTTGCTCTGTTTCTTCACCTCCTTCATCTGGAGGAGATAAGTCAGTGAATTAATAGCTGTCTTTTTAGTGCAAAAAGAGTGGTCCTTTGAGCCTGATTCTCTAAAAAAATACGGCTTACGTGATCATGCTCCTCTGTCCCAACATCCGGTGCTAATAACATGGGCCCCGCCTTGACTGTTGCACTTAGATATAACAAAGGGACAGAGGATTACAGCCTTCCAGCTTCCTATAAGTTTTATGAAAACAGGTTGCAGGGAGGAAGAAAGAGATCCTAGCACTGCCTTCTGCAAAGGGAAAATTTGCTGTGTGAACTCATTTCTTCCAACTGCAAATTCATTCAAGCTCCCCTCTCCGAGAGGCCGGTCTTCACTGCTTGCATTGCTCACACATTAGGTGCAAATAACTAACTTGGGTGGGCAACGCTATCAGGAGCAGGCTTCAGTACTCCTTTGGCTTTATGGAAATCCTGCAATGGGAAGATAGCTATCACAATGTAAAAACTTGTTTTTTCCCTGTGTGGAATATGCAGTGGCTCTCACGTGGGGATGTGGTAGCGGGATGCAGTTGTCAGGATGGTATTTCAGGTTATTCGGTCTTAAACGTTGCTGTATCATTCTGAAGGCAAGGAATGGAATGAACTTAGTGATTTAGAGGTATTAAGCACACACAATTTTCCTAACTGAATCTAACTGCTGTTCTGTATATGAGTTTAAACTAAATTTTAATTTTCACTCATTCAGAGTTATGTTTCTGAATTAGAGAACAAACCAAAAATATTTGCTCTATGAAAAAGGGCAATAATTGTGGGCCTTATCGTATGTGTAGTGCTGAAGAAATAGGGTTTCCTCTTTTGCCTGTGTAGTTTTGAAGTCCAAATGACTCCTTTTGTTTCTTGATTTTCTTAGGAAAACAGTAGCTGCAGCCTTGCTTGATACGGGGCATGGAAAGAAGTTTCATTCAAGATCCAGATGTGCAGAGGAAAGAGACTTCCCATCCACAGCTCCTCGGTCCTTGTAGTAGCCAACTCCTGACCTGTGAGCAGAACAAGTTTTGCACGTTCTCCCTAACTCACATGAAAATAATCTGGCCAATTTTGTTTAAACAGTTTAAAATTCTGTTCAGAGATACACCGGGTGACTTCGCCTTGCCTGAATTAACAGCACTCCCATAAACTCTCCTGTTAGCACATCTGGGGAGTGGTGAAGAACTTATGGCATTGTAAATTCTCTCCCTTGGCGCTGCCAGAATTAGGAGAAGACATCATTGTGTGATATGAAAGTTTGCACAAGAGTATGGTATAGATTCTAGGTAGATGGAGTGAGCGTATCTGAGGGAGTGCTGAAGAGTTTGGGGCCCAAAGACCTATTCTGAGGTCCTCATTAAATATAAATTACAGTTTTTAAGGGGAGTGGGCAATTTGAGTAAAAGTGAAAACCTCAGCCTGTGAATGGCATGTTTAGAGAATTCTAGTTCTTTGTGCAGCAGAAAAATCCAAGAGAAGTGAGCAGGTAGGACCCTGAGCAAAGAATCCTTGAAGCCTGGTTTCCCAAGGATTGGTGTTTCATAGTGGAGTCTTTCATGGCCGACTGGGGACAAGCTCTGATGTAAGTTTTTCCCCTGGCCTGCGTGGTCTTTGCATCTGTCCTAGATGGTTGTCTCAGGTCTGGTAAGCACAGGGCTTTGCTACATCCTGTCGTGTGGCTGAAGACACCGTTTGGATCTCTCCTTCCTGGCTGCGCACTAGACTTGTAACAACTGTGCTTCTTAAAACCTCTGCTTTGCCTTCAAATTTAGGTGAAAACAGACTCTGGATTCAGAAGTTATTTGAGGAAGAAATGAGAGCAGTGGAACAGACACTTGTGCACAAAATATGGTGACATAGACCTTTTTCTCTGAGGAAATGGGAACGGTTAGAGAAGGTACTTCCGCAAGCATGGTGATTTCCAGCCCTGCCAAGGTCATCTCAAACGTAAGTTGTTCTTGTTGGCACAGAAAGGGTGAACAGAAGCAGCACTGCAAGTGCTCGCACTATGTTGCTCTTAAAGCTGCTTTGTAAAGAGTTTACAACTGTACTTTTGTGGGGGATTTTTTTTTTTAATTTGTTATTTATTATTTATGTACAGTTTATGTTGGTTTAATCCTATATATAATTACATTAAAAAAATAAACTTTTTGTGGGATTGTTTTTACTAATGCATTTAATTTTCCTTAACCTGCCAGTCATTCCACAGTAATATGTACTTTTTTTTCCTGCATAGGAGCTTCAGCTGGTAGCTGTGGGAAAACAAAATCCAGTAACTGATGCATAAAACAAACCACCTAAGCATGTAGGTAGATCAATTTTAATGGGTACTTTCCATGAACTATAACAATCTTCTGTATTTTTTAATCACCATTTTTATTACCTCATGCTTCAAATATGACTTCATCATCCTAGTCCAGCTTGTGCTGACAATTTAGCAGCATTTTTGCTACACACAGGGACGTTAACAAAGTTTACCACAATGCATACAGTTTAACTTCCAGAACCTAGGCTAAAAATGTAGTGCCAGTGCATGGGAAGTCTGCTTTTTTTCCCAGTGAAAATGAGCAGACTGACGCATTGAGGCACTGGGGTTCCACCATGGGGTTGCACACAGCGAGGCGCTGCAAGAACTCGGATGTAACTGCAAAGTAGAATGAACAACACTGGAAAGTTCAAGCATCTTGTCTTGCCGATGGTCAGTACTCCACAAAGAGCAAATTCCCGAAAATCGTTTGTTCCATGTAGCTTAGACACCCATTTAAGGGTAGATGGAATCAGCCCTCAGAAGGAGGCAGCGCTGCTGTCTCTTATGTGCAACTCCCATCGCGGTGTTTTTAAATAAATCCCAATCTAAACAGTATATCCAGCCTTACTTTTTCTCACTGAAAACAAGTGCAAATACAGTCAGTATTTGCAAATGCAAAATTCTGCAGAAATGGAAGTCATTCTTCCATATTTCATCCCGTGCCATGGGGAGGCAGGAAGATTTCTTTGCCTTTTTTTTTTTTTTTTAATCTAGCCACTAAGAGCAAAGTGCTGACGTGGCTGTGCATTTCTTGGAAACCCTCTTCCTCTTGCTGCTTCCTGTTCCCTCCTCAAACCTGTGCATTGCAGATGAGAACGGGGGCCCTGCAAATCCCTTGGTACTTGCTGGGGTACAACACGAAGCCTCGGGCAGACGTAGACAGGTGTCACTTGCCAGCCTAAGGAGAGCAAAAGCAGGGCAAAAAGTTTTCTCTTGGCTTGTTCTGAAGCTTTGGCCCCACTGCACCCTGTGGTAATATCCGTAGCCTTCACAGATGCTGCCTTGGCTTTAAATTTAGTGGTTAAATTAAAGAGGAGGCATTGCGAGCATGTGCATTTGAATGCTGCTTCAGCATAGGCTAGGGCTTGTTCATGGGTCTGAATTTATAGAATTTTGTTTGCCAGGGTTTGGAGGGGGTGTAGTGATTGCTGTAGTGCTTGGACACCTCACCTCAGTGGCCCTATTTCAGAAACTTTTTTGGTGCCAAATGCAACACAGTGCTCTCCGAAGCCATAGATGACCTGGTAGGAACTGAATGACTGTCCTTAAAGCCATTTGTACTTTCTGTTTTGTGGCCTTGGCAGATCAGTGATTGGGAAAGTTGTTCCCATGCCACCCGCACCTGCAAGCTCTGCCATGCAGCAGTAGGTCATTTCCTTCCCAAACATGTCTGGCTTCTGATACCAGTGGGAAATTGGCAGCTCTTATATGAAAGCATTCCTCTTCTGGCTTTTCCCTGAGATAGGAGAGGAGTTGTTGTTGTTACGGTCCCAGGGCCCAGAGTCAGAGTGCTCTTCCCTGATGCATAACTGCTTTCTCAGTCATTCAAAGCCAGTTTGTCTGTAGTATGTGGCAGCATATCTTATAATGTGTATTATGTTATATTGCCCTAAGATCATTCTTTTCCAGTATAATGGGGTTAATTCTAAACAAAACTGCACACCCAAAGGAGAAAATATTTCCCTTTTCTGTTGCCTTAGGGCCTGTGTTTCTTGTTTGTTTCTCTGAAGGAAGAGAGTGTGGGTTAAAGTTTCTATCTGTGACATGGGATAAGAATCAACACAGTGGGGTTTAAATGTCCTTTTCCCCCCCATTTCATCGTCAAATCAAAAAGGTGAGAACTGGACGAACCAGGAGCTGCTCTCCAGCTCTTCCTCAGAGATGGTGGGAGCTGTCGCATCTTCTTCTTTACAAGGGGTCCTTAAGGCAGCAGTTAAGGTGAGAAGAGGTGGCAAATTTGCTGTTGCCTCTTGACAGCATAAAACAGCAGTACAAAACAGTTACATTTGCCTTGCAAGTGATTCAAAGCCACTGCCCTCTGTGAAAGCAAGAGAGTTTATTGTATGCAGTGTGTGTTTTCCTAGCCTGCTCTGTCATCCTCTTCCCGTCAGCTCCTGGAGATCAAGAGAGGGTCGTGTGTTTCTGTCCATGCTTTCATGTAGACTTGCTGGTGACACAGGTAATCCCATTTGCCTTAAAATCACAGTAAATATCTCTGTGTTCTGTCCATCTGTTCCAGACACCAGCAGCTTGCTCATCACCATGGTATTGGAACAGTCTGGTACACAAATAGCGATCAGCTGTTATTAGCATAATACTATTACTTGGTCCATAAAGCTAATATTGGCAGAGATAGTAGCCATCACACACTATGAGCTAGTTTCTCAGCAGATGAACTATGATAATATTCTGGGTAAAAATCAGTAAAAAGAAGCTGTAAAGATATATGTCAGAGTTGAGCAGCCACAGTTTTTTATCTTTAATATTTAAGTGGCTAATTTGTGCAGATCTCGTTAAATAGTCCATATATATGCAATTTTCCTTACCCTTTCTTAAGCAGAATAAATTCCTGACCTATTTTGCAAGCTTCTTTACTGAGACTTCTATACAGAAAGAAGATGGAGCCTTTTCAGATGGCAGTGTCATTACCAGTGTGAAACAAAAGCGAAACAAAACCATTAAAGTTCCTGGGCGGTGTATACAAAAACGTTTGCTTGCTTTAGATGGCAAATTCCTGCTCAACTAACATTTCTGTGAGCAATTACAGTGTGTATATCAGTGCTGCTATAATGAAAGGGAATGCCCTTATCTGGGCTGCTTGTGATTATGTGAGTCGATAGCCAGAGATTGTGTCTGTCCCAATGTGACACATCTGAAGGGTACATTTTCTCTGAATATGAAACATAATTTCTGTTTCTCTGAATATGAAACATATTGATTCAGGCTCCATTTTCCTTTTATGAGGGGAGGTGAAAAAAAAAAAAAAAAAA
>VZSV01000107.1:1919394-1933264 GCA_013398735.1 Nothocercus julius | reverse complement strand
GCCTCAGCCGCGAGTCATGTGCGTGTCACATGGCGCTTGCCAAACGCGCCGGGCCCTGCGCGCCGCGGGGCGGCCTCGGCAGCGGCGACACGGCCCTGCCTCCCCCCCGCCGAGTGCCGCCCTTGGGAGCCCCTCTCCTGGCGGCGGGAAGGGCGCGACCTGCCCCCCAGCGTGCCGGGAGCCCGGAGCCTCGCTGACCCCGAGCGGCTCTGGAGAGGTTTGAGAGCGCTCAGAAAGCACCTTGAGACCAGCCGTTTCTCTCTCATCACGTCAACACTGGACACTGGTTTCAGGATTGTTCCCCTCCGCTGTCTCTTGGGAGAGCGAAGCCACTTTGTTCCGATGTTCCTGAAGCCCTTTTGCTATTAAAGTGTGATGTTCCTGCTTTAGATACCCCCTGTGTTACGCCTGGCACTTCACCAGCCTCTGCCTAAGAGCTTTCTCTCCCACACAGCCATGACTTGCACGGTCATGGCTGTTGTGCGCCCTGCTTGTGCTCGCAAGCACTCTGGGCCTGTTAAAATCACCTCCAGAGCAAACGGGGTTAGAAGGCAAAGTACTTGTTGGCCAGTTAGAGATAGTCGGTGAAAACTAAGAGGTGCAGCCAGGAACTCAAGTTACGTTTTGGCAAGATTGCACAATGAGCGTGCTCCTGTGGCTGCTGAAAATGGCAAAACGGTAACTGGGGGTAATGGGTGAATGAAGGACCAGCAGATTGCTGGTGGCTGGCGGGGCTGGAGCCCAGCTCCCCTTGTGGAGCGGTGAGCTTTGCAGTGCAGGGCTGTCTGCACAGTGCCAGGCCCCTCTGTAGGGAGAACTTTAAGGGGCTCCTTCTGCGGGTTTCTTACTGGAGGCATCCCAGCTTTTTATAAACTGATGCAGAAGGTGGTTTCCTGCAAAGGGGCATTGCTAGGAAGATGGGGAGACGCTTTAGGGGAAGGCTGTGCCTCGGTGCAGTTTGCTCAGAGAACTGTCGAGCCCTTGAGGAGGGAAGGCTGTAGTTGGGGAGCAGTCTTGCTGTGTTGAACTGTCACTTCCTGACAGAACTGTGCCTGCAGGATGGGGATAAGAGCAGGGAAGCGCACATGGGCACTGATGGGACTGTTCCGGATCATCATTATAACGTTGTTCATTCTAGTTCACCTGTAACAGCTGCAGATGTCCACTTGCCCCCTTAGAAAGGACCCTGCCTGCCGTGTAACGCTCTTGCTTCCCGACGGCTGTTTTAGACAAGGTTGTAGCACTCGCCCCTCTCCCTGGGTGTTCCAGACACACTGGAGGTCAGCACGTTTGGTAACACACTGGAATCTGTTAATAAAATCAAAGAGGGCAATACCTTCTGTGCGAGTCTTGACATAAAAAGAGGCTGGAGACCTGGGAGCTGCAGGTGTCAGTTTGCAGAGCGCCTTTCTGGGGACTTCCTTGAAACAGCAGGACAGTGGGACTCGATAGTGTGGGGCCCCTCCAAACTCTTGTGTCCTAGCCCAAGAGGGGCTCCTGCCCCCCTCTGCAATGCTTAAATAAGCAAAATGGCCCTGTCGAAGCTGTTGAGAACAGATCACGCGGAGGCCTTGTCAGGCGCTGCTTCCTGCCCCTTCACAGCTTGAGCGAAATAGGCTGAGCGGCATAAACATGTGGGGAGGAACTGTTGAGCAGCTCGGTGGTTTAAGGGCATTTAATCTTGACAAAAGCTCTGTGGTGTCTAGATGTTGCTCTAGACCTCTCCTTGGAGAGGATGAGGCAATGGAGCTCTTCTGGAGTAACCTCTTTGGGAATGCTCTGGAGGTGCTGGCAAATACCTTGGTGGGCTTTGCCATCTCCCAGGGTGCAGTTTAGGAAATGTCAGTTTACTGGCAGCTGTTACATTGTGGAAAATACTACAAGTTGTGTTCTAACCTTTCTAAACTGCAGTCCGTGATGGAGGGCAGCACTGTCTTCTAGACCCTATTCATGTGAACAAGCAGTGTGTAATCAGAGGGACTTGGTCACGGTCCCTTCCAGAATTTCTTGGGAGGCAGAACAAAGCCTGGGGATCGGAGGCTGCAGCGAGTATCTGTTTACAATAAACTTGCTGCTGGCATCAATGATTAAAGACCGATGGCTGCTTCATCTTGTCTGTCTTGGGGAAAACCTCGCTGTCATTAAAACATTTCTTGTAGCTGCCCAAATGTGGCACTTCCGAGGCCTGCGGATCCCGGGTGCCGCATGGCCTTGGACAAACAGTCCTCAGCTCAACTTCCTGGTCTTTTGCTGAACTTTGTGCTCGCTGCCTGCTGACGGAAAGTGCATGTCATGGGAGACTGCTGTTCTCCAGAAAGCTCCTGTCAAACCCTCGGGCAAAGATGACTCTTTTTGCAGGGGGCAATTCAAACTTAGCATATTATCCTTTCTCTTGTTGGTGAGAGCGAGCAGCCTTCTCTGTCTTAGGGTGAGAAGGATTTGAAAGCCTCACTCGCTGCTAGCACCTCCCTGCCTTACTGCAGATCCTCCTCCACTGTGTTGGCTTTTCTGGGTACTAAACATGACTTGTTTATATAAATAGGGAGATAGTTGAGGGATAAATCACGATTCGCACCATTTCCAAGTGGCTGGGGGAAGGTTGTGCTGCACAGCTCGCACTCGGGGCGCTTTATGAAGGGTTCTTGGAACTTCAGTGCTAGTGACTTAAGCCCCTGGATCAAGGAGCAAAATTCACTGGCCTCAGGAATGACTGAGTGGCTTTTCAGGAGAGAATACCAAGATTAACCTGAATGTGGTTTGCTGGAGATCCCATGTGGAGTTGAAGCTGTTCACTCAAATTCTAGCAGGTTGGTTCAGCCTTATTTTATTTATTTATTTTACTTCTTAGTCTTCCTTAGTTCAGGAAGTAAAACTGAAATCACCAAAACCTTGTAGCTTGTTCTCATTTTCCTTCAGTTAAAAAGGTCTTATTCTTAAAGCTGCGTCTACCATCACAGCAATGTAAGAGCTTGTTTGTTTCATTTTAATTCTATAAACTTAATTTTAGTTCTGTAAGCTTAAATAACAATGTTCTACTTAAACCAGGATCAATTCAGGGAATTTAAATTTCAGTCTTTTGTGTCTGGGGAAACTAGGTTTCATGACACTCAGCATCTGTTTTTGAGGTGTAATAAACCTAGTGGTAACTTGATAAAACTCTTCTTAGTGAGGCCATAACCAGGCTCGCATTGACCCTGCTTTTGGATAAGGGCAGACCAGGTGGTTTAAGTTACATGATCTCTTTTTGAAATACCAAAGCCCAAAGTGAGGGAAGGTCTCACCAGCAAAGATGCATAAATGAGACTGCTGGGTTTTTTTTTGCTTAACTTAAAACAATAGCACTAGGCATAAGCCCTTAACTGTTTGCCTTTGAACAGTAAATGCCTGCATGTAAAAAGGGAGACTTTGGAGCAGGACATATCTGCTTGGCAGCTGCTCCTAACACTAATAGGAACAACCAAGAGGAGAACAAGGTACCCAGTGCTTTTTTGGGGAACCTGAATCCCCACTTTGAAGTGAGGGGAAGCTCTTAAGTGAACCCTTAACTTGCAGCTGGGGCTTTAGCTACACTGGTAAGGGGCTTAGCTTTTTCCGCTGACATGAGCAGGGAAATGTTGGTGAGGACAACGTAGCTGCAGTACTTGTGGTTTTACCATTCTTAAGGGAATTATAACATGTGGCAGGCTCTGCTGCTTTCAAGTGTATTAATGCTGGTACAGGTACTAATTTAACTTTAGTATTGCCAAAAACATTTAGTTTTGCAGGGAACCAACAGCTGAAAATTGTTGCTTAACTGTTTATCAACCTGATGAAGTAAAATGAGCCATTCAGGAGCTGTTACCTGAAGGGTTGCGTGGTGGGCAGGGGGTTCAGGCTGAAGCTGCTCTGAGGGCTCTTGCACCAGGCTCTCTAGATGATGCCATTAAGTTTCTCCCCTGCTCCCAGAGCAGGGGATTATTAGCAGGGGGTGGGTAGGAAGCGATTTAAATGCCCCTTGCTCTGGTCGCTGGGATGCAGCCGCTCGTCTCTGTGTGACGGTGACTCTGCAGAGGCAGCATGAGGGAGGAATGGTGGTGGCTGGTGCTTCAGTGCCCTAAAAGGGGTGCTGGGCCCTGAAGCCACTTTCCGTGACAGCATCCGCGGCCTCATGTCTCCCGCTGCAGCCCTGCCAGGGTTTCTGCAAGCGAGACCACAGGAAATGTGCAACAGCTCTCAAAGCGAGCGAAGGGGAAGCACTCGGGGCTCTGTGTTGAGGCAAGGGCTTCAGCTGCTGCCTGTCTGCCCGTGTCATCCTGGGCAGCACCTGCCTGTGCTGCGGCACCAGCAGGAAAGATCTGGCCAGATCATATCTCAAAACTGAAGCTGGGTTTCGTCATGCCTTCTTTCCCCCATGTTCGTTGGAGTAATTGCTGTCACAATAGTAAAAACCCTCTTGCCTCGCATCGCCATATGACTTGACAGATGGGTTCTGATGACCTTAAACTGCTAAACATTCTTGCAGGGACTTCGAATTTTCAAATACCTTGATTGCTTTTACCTGCACGCCGTGGGGGCAGCTTGCCTTTCTAAGGATTAGCTCATTAATTGCTCATCTACCCCTTTTACCTTGGCTCCAGCCTTGAGAGAAGTGCTGTAGAAACTGGTGAAGACTTCAGCTGAGCCTGTTTTTGCGGCTGGGGCCAGCCAAAAGGACAGTCACGCAGGCGCTTGCACCGAGCTGGTGGAAAGCCCTGTCGTTGGCCCTCTGCTTGCTCTTGCCAGCTGCAGGATGGATGCAGCCTGCTAGCTGGATTCCTGCCAGACCGAGTCAATGGCAGTGCTAGGGAGTAGCAGGTGAGGACAGGTGGCTGTAGACATTCAAGCTTTGTCTTTTTCTTCAAGCTTTGTCTTCTCCTGTGGCCAGGGGACCTAGGAGTGTGTCCCTTGTGAGCTCCTGTGCTTCTGTGATCCTGGGGCTTCATCCCGGGCATGACAGAGCTGGAGTCTGGACTAGTTCAGGCTCATGTACGTAGCAAGCAGGGTGACTTGCCTAAGTAGCTTTTTCACTACTGTTTTCCCTGCTCTTTGCTAGTAGACTGCCAGATTTGTCCTGTTGTGACTAACACAAAATCTAGCGGTTTGCTAATAGCAAAATCCTCACAGATTTTTGAGCAAGTGAAGAATTTTCCCTCTGCTTGCAGGAGAGATCAGACCCTAGGAATCAGCAAGGTAGCTCTAAGCAGCCTCCACAAGGTGCCAGTGTTTCAGCACTGATTGGGGCAGCGCTTCCTTGTTGGTCAATGGTCCCTGTCCACTCAGGGAGAGAACGGGCCACTTGGGAGACCACATTTGTCCTCTCAGTGCTGAGAGCAGCTCAGCATTAAGCACAAAACCCAGGATTCTCATCCCTGTGAGCATGACTGTGAGAATTCCCAATTTTCCAGAGCATGCATGTTTTTCTCAGCCAGCAATGGCAAGCTTTATTTTGCCCACTGAAAGGTGAGTGGAGCCCGTACTTGTTCTGGACTGACAAGTCCATTATGGGAGGTGAATGTTCCTTTTGCTTTAGGAGGCCGCCCAACTGATGGTCAAATGTCCACCTTTAAACTGCATATGATACTGGAACATAGGTTTGGGCTACTTAAACTGCTGAAGCTGTTCAGCAAGGCCTAGAATTAGCTATGCCACAGAAGGGCTGTTGTAGGACTGTATTGATCTTGCTGGCAGTGATAAGTCTTTCGTGTAATTTCATAAAGTTTCTAGCTTAGAAAAAAAAATCTAGAAAACCTCAATTCTAGAAAAATGCTGTGTTCAGAACATCACCTCTACACTTTGCATAGAAGGTAAACTAGGTGTATTGTGAAAGCTTTAAACTGCATAGAGAAGCTCAGAGTTGCAGATGACTATTTCCCGGTAGTAAATTCATTCAACCAGCTCAAAATGTACTAATACACATTGTTATAATGCATTTGCATCTCAACAGCAGTGTTCATTAAGTGACATATAATTTCTTTTCTTCTGCAGTGACTATTTATTCAAGCTACTCCTGATTGGAGACTCCGGTGTTGGGAAATCTTGCCTTCTACTTAGGTTTGCAGTAAGTGATCATGCTTGGAAACTTCATGTAGAAGAGCTGTCGAGTATTTAGCAACAGTGCCTTTGCTGAAAGAGCTAGGTGAAAGGGCTGATGCATGTCAGGAGTTGGTATATCAGGAATAATTAATACTTCATTAATATTCCACAGCCCTCCAGTCTTGTGCATTTGTTTCCAGATAAAGTATTAGTTCATGAATAATAATGGAAAGAAATAATAGCAAGAAAATGTCTGATTAAGCTTACTTCTCATTTTCCTGGTACTTGAGAACAAGGTATGTTAATTTAAGTCCCACCATTACCCTGGGGGATGCATGATTATCTTTAGAAGAACATACTGGAAAACTTTGGGTATCCAGTTGTGCTCATTATTATTCCTAAAAGTGCATCTGGGTAAGAACATGATCAGTTATTAGCTCATTGGAGTATTTTCAACCAAATAAAGCTTGAAGTCTTTGCCAAAGAGGCTTCTCAACTGTGAGGTCTGAAGGAGAGGTAGCTAAATATTCCAGGGTTAGTAAGAATATTGGCAGCTGCTGTTTCTGGAATGTCACCTAAGTGACACAGTACATGCTGTGGCGCAGCACACCTGGGACTAGCCCTTCCTGTGGTCAGAAAGCTCCTAGACTGCTTCAGGAGATGCCCCCTTGAGTGCCAAAGCCACTGCTTTACAGCATGACCTATAGGGATGGGAGCTATAGGTGCTGGGCATCACCCAAACACTTGAATTCCTAACTGACCTGGCTTGACTGGGTCACTGCAGATCCCTCGTGAGCTACAAAAGTGAATCAGTAGCTCTAGGAAGATTGAAAATGGTCTAGTGGTTCTGGAGCTCCATTAACTCCATCTACATCTATCCAAAAAGGCAGCCTTATGCTGCTGTGGGAGCAGTGAAGGAGGCATGGGATGAAATTTTGATGCTACTTCAAAATAATGACGGCAGGCTCACATATTAAATAGTTGCTATAGGTACCTCTGGAAAGGCCTGTTTTGTTCCGTGTTATTTGTGTAAAATGTTAAGCGGCTGTATGGGCAGAGGGACAGGAGTCCAAGCTGTTAGAGATGGAGTTTGTGCAGTGTTACCGGTGCCCCACAGATCAACACCCAAACCAGCATGAACATGACGGGCCTACCCAGCAATAGTGACCTGGCAGCAGCAGCTCTCCCAAATCAACTGAGCCTGTCTCCCCTGCAGACACTATTGTATTAATTTTGACTTCACATGAATCATCCAACTGTTTTTTATTTTTTTACTACCAGCTTAAGTTTTGCTTGATTTATCTGTTGTTTCTTCAACTAAGTAGCTTTTTTTTGCTTTATTAATTTGACTTTCTAGCTAAGCAATTTTACTTTGACATAAGGAATTACCTGAGCATTCACTCAGCTGTGTTCTACCTGCTGCAGGTCAAACCATACCAGGCTTCTCAAACGTATGCTTTTGAGCATTAAAATATTAAGGAAGTCATGTCATTCCGGAGGGCTTAGTGCTTAGGCTTGTTTGTCCTGATTCCTTCAGGGAAATTAACTAGGTGCTGTCTTTCATTCACAATCCAAGGAAATCCCTTGCTCTCCTGGGAGCTGTTGGTTACATAAAGCTTTTTGATATATTGTTGTCCGAAGCTCTGTCTTGCCCCTATTGAGGGAATAAACGTCCTTCATGCCAGCAGGTTAACAACCCCTAGCACAGACTGATGCAGAATTTCCTGTGTGCCTTAAGGCCCCGTGGAGATGTGGTCAGTTCTGTGCAGACCCTTAAATTTGTGCAGTGCATGAGGAGCTCAACACAGGTATCCAAACTGTAACCCTAAACTTGGGCAGTAACCAGCCGTGGTAGCATAAGATCTGAAAGTCAAGTGCCTTATTCCTGCCTTTCTCCTAGGATGACACGTACACAGAAAGTTACATCAGCACAATTGGTGTGGACTTCAAAATCAGAACTATAGAACTAGATGGGAAAACGATCAAGCTTCAAATAGTAAGTAATATTTTTTGACTCCTGGGTAACCCAACTACTAATAGGTGTGAATATAAATCTTGAGTTTCAGCAGGCTATCTTTGTACTTTTAACCTATCATTGAAACATAGGTAGTAACTTCTAAGCTAAGTAGCTTGAGCCCATCTGCAAGATGTCTCATGACCTCTCATCCCTTTAAGGGCATCTGCCAAGGCTGCCTCCCTGAAAGTGTAAACTGCCAGCTAAGAACTTCTTTGTGAAGAAAGTCTAAGTATTTAAAAGATGTGAGCAGTGAGATGAAGAGGGTGGGGTTGTGTGTTGGCATGTTCTTGGATGAAAAGATGAACTGGTGGAATTCTACAGCATTTAACAAGGTTTTGTAAAAAGGGAAGACATATCACTGAAGTGCCTGAATTCCTCTGCAGCTGTTTATAGCAGTCTGTGCTGTGAAAACTGACATAAAAGCTTTTAACCAGCCTTCCACCTTAGCCCTGGCTGGTGTTTTCTGGTCCCCCTCTTGACCCTCTGCTTGGGTAAGCAGAGGGAGACTTGGCAGCTCCAATTCTGAAGCCCTGCAAGAGGATGACATGTGTGTAATGAAATCAAATATGTGAGCGAGGTCACACAATCCTGGTCAGCCACAGCTTCCAGCTCGGGGGCTCCTGGGCCTCAGGGCAGTGACTCAGGGATTCTGGCCTTGCTGTTGTGGAGCAGGACTCCAGTTTACAGCCAGGAGGCTGGTTGGGAGCCTGCAGACCTATCCTGGATCTGGAGGGGCCCACCAGGAATGCTGTCACTCCTGAAATTCTGCCTGGAAGACTGTTTTAGAGGGGCAGCTCTAGCCCTATTCCTGATCTGGCTCCAGGAACAGAAATGGATGTTAAGGTAGCTTAACCAGGGAAAGCAGAGACTGCCAGGCGTTTGGGTGAGCTGCTTGGTGGAGAAGGAGGTTAAGCACCGGAGATCCTTGATGCTAATTCCTGGTGTGAGACAGGAACAGAGAGACTTGCTTCAAAAATGTTGCATTTTGTCCTCTGAGGAGGGTGTTGCTTTTAAACACTTTGACAGCAGCTTCTGTACCAAGGAGGTTAAAGGGAGTGAAACATTAGATACCTCTACCCCTCTGATGTGTATTTACAGATACAAAAATGGCTTCTGTTTGGGTCAAAACTACATTTAAAAACTGCTTTCTTCAGTGACATCTTACATGTTCAAAACTGCACAGATGAGCAGTTCCAGAAAAGCTCCTACTGTTCAAAATACTCCTTTCCTGCTCATCTGAAGTCTCCCTGGTAGCTGTGGTTTCAGAGCCCCTCCTTCGGGTGTGCCTCGCGAAGGGCAGCACTACGGTTGTGTTTCTGTGAGCGAATGTGCAACTGCAGCAACTCATCCTGTTTGTCTTGTAGTGGGACACAGCGGGACAGGAGAGGTTTCGAACTATCACTTCCAGTTACTATAGAGGAGCTCATGGCATCATAGTTGTGTATGACGTGACAGATCAGGTAAGTGTCAAGCCTCTGCTACAATATACGTGTCCCATATGGCCACAGAACCTGTGGTCTGTTGCTTTTGCATGACACAGGATTCACCACACAGGAGTTCTGGAGTTGATTATGTTCTCCAAGCTGCACTAGGGCTGATCAGGCTAAATACATTCTGATTTCTGTGCTGGAGCTAAATATAGAAATCCAGGGACCACACCAGGATTTGTGAGTCTAAAACAGATGCATCTTAACCCAAAATTTCCGGGGCAGCCATCAGCTGGTCCATGTGAACCCTGGCCAGCCTGCATTTGTCACCAGGAAGTCTGAATTACTGCACAGGGTTTTGAGAGACTTCTGAAAATATTTGAACTTAAGAATTGGCTTCTGAAATGGAAAATCTTCAGCATGTGTGTGTGTGGGGGATATAACTGAGCTGGTGTTTTCTGAGGAGGAGTCCCTTCCAGGATCCCTGGTGTGGTAGTTCTGTTTGGGATACAGTTCCTTGTAGTAACAGAAAAGGATCAAGCAGGTTTTGTTGCAAGCTCCAGCATCTACTTAGTGGGTGCTTCTACATTCCTAGAGCCAAAGGTTGTCCCAGTGTTTCTACAACCAGCATGTCCTCCAAGAGCCTGGAATTCATGCTCTGCTTCCAGCTATGTGCCATGTCCTTAGCCTTTCCTACAGGAGGAGTCCCTGCTAGTGGATTTAAGAGTGAGCAGGGAGGAGTGGGTGACTCGTGCAGGGTTTGTGTCTGTGCTGAGGAGCTGCGGAGCCCGTGGGGAGGAGACGGGGGCAGAGCTGTGAGGGTGAGGACAGTGATGTTGGCCTCTCGTGTGCTCCACGGCCAGGAGATGTGGGCGGTTTGTGCCTCAAGTGCATCGCTTCCCAGCTTTCCACGTCACTAGTGGACAGTCCCGAGTTCCCACTTCGGCTGGGGCTCTGCCTGACACTTCTCTTGCCTCCTAGGAGTCTTTTAATAATGTAAAACAGTGGCTGCAGGAGATAGACCGTTACGCCAGCGAAAACGTCAACAAGTTGTTGGTGGGGAACAAATGTGATCTGACCACAAAGAAAGTAGTAGACTATACAACAGCAAAGGTACGTGATGTGAAAACACCCCTGCTTGAGCACCCGGTCGGGGTCCCGGCGCGTTTGCATCTCGGCTCGTAGGTGCCAGCGGAGCAAACGAGCCCGTGAGGAAGCTGGAGCTCAGGACGGGGCTGGTGGGCCAGGAGCTTTTGTGGGGTTTCTGGGGGTGAAGCGAGAACTTACTGTGTGCTCTTTCTCAATTTGCAGGAATTTGCCGATTCTCTTGGAATCCCATTTTTGGAAACCAGTGCAAAGAACGCCACAAATGTAGAACAGTCTTTCATGACCATGGCTGCTGAGATTAAAAAACGAATGGGTCCTGGAGCCACAGCTGGCGGTGCAGAGAAGTCCAATGTTAAAATTCAGAGCACTCCAGTCAAGCAGTCTAGTGGAGGTTGCTGCTAAAACCGGCCTCCCCCCTTTTGTCTCACAACAATGAATTTGCAATCTGAACCCAAGTGAAAAAAAAAAAATTGCCTGAATTGTACTGTATGTAGCTGCACTACAACAGATTCTTACCGTCTCCACAAAGGTCAGAGATTGTAAATGGTCAATACTGACTTTTTTTATTCCCTTGACTCAAGACAGCTAACTTCATTTTCAGAACTGTTTTAAACCTTTGTGTGCTGGTTTATAAACGTGTAATCCTTGTTGCTTTTCCTGATACCAGACTGTTTCCTGTGGTTGGTTAGGATGTATTTTTGTTTTGATGTTTCTATTGGCATGTTTAGATGTCAGGTTTAGTCTTCTGAAGATGAAGTTTAGCCATTTTGTATCAAACAGCACAACAGTGTCTGTCACTTTCCATGCATAAAATTTAGTAAGATATATGTAAGATCTGATTTACTAGTTCCTTCTTGTAGAATTATAAATGGAAAGATCACACTATCTGATTAATAGTTTCTTCATACTCTGCATATAATTTGTGGCTGCAGAATATTGTAATTTGTTGCACAATATGTAACAAAACTGAAGAAATGTTTAATAAATATTGTACTTATTGGAAGTAATATCAAACCGTATGGTGATAAATATTGTCTTAATTGGTATGGCCTTTGGGGAAAGGAGGCTGGTGTTGTGCTCAGAACACGTCCCCGGAGCGGCTGCCGGAGGCAGCTCCCTAGCTCAGTCTTGGAATTTAACTTATGTCTCACGGACTCGGTTTTAGGGATCTGTCTGCCCTGCATAGGAGGGCGAGCAGCGTTTTCCTAATGAGGATGACTCCATGGGAAGCTCCAGGTGGGGTAACCCCCAGCCCATTATGCCTCCCTTCTAACTGTTGCTTCCCCCTGCTCCGAGCTGCTGCCCTCGTGCGGCCGGCGGCTCCGTCCTGCCCCGCTCCGCAGGCAGCGCGAGGGCGCCGCGGGCACCGGGCGCTGGGCGGGCGAGTGCGACCCTGCGCCAGACTTGCCCCAAGCAGGTGCAGCCTCCAACCATTTGGAACTAACCAGCAGCCACGAGGTTTTCTGGACAGTGTGTGATTCTTTGTACAGAGCTAATCAAATCATTAGTGCCTGATGTCTAGCTCAAAGCCACAGGACAGCTAGCCTATAACACTTCCTCTACGTGTAAAATTGTTCAGCTTTATCTAACTCAACTGTTCAGCCTATTCTGTAAATAGCCTCATGTTTGAAAGACCATGTAACATTCCCCTAGTAGTAAATACACCCTGTGATAGTAAAACTATAGCCTAAGTATGTTGTGAGGTATAAACTAAAACTGGTGCAAATATCCTCTTTTTTTTTTTTTTTTGGTTTGGGGGGGACTTTGGCTAACAGCTTTCTTCAACATAGTTGCATCAATCAACAGGCAATTGTAATACATAAAAAAAGAGTATTGTCCTGGTTAAGTTGAACTCTTCCACTCGAGCCCTTCCCAATAAAGTGATGTGCTTTCTAGTAGAGCTGTGCTTGTTGGTATAATTCATTGAGTGCTGCCGCGCTCGGGCCGTGAACGCAAGGAGGTGGCGGAGGGTCAAACGCCTCCCCTCTGGAGAACTGCACAAATGAACTTAAATGTCAAGATGCCTGCTGCATACTATCCAAAATAATGTTAATATATACAGTAATAAAAGCATTGCAAAACCAACTCGGGCTACACCAGTTGTTCAGTTTTGTTGTTGTTAACCAAGTCACGGCTGGGTTAACGGGCTGGGGCTGCTGGGGCTGGAGCCTGGGGAGAGGCTGCGGGAGCGGCGCAGAGCGAAGGGTGGGCTAAAAATCCCAGGGGCAGCGCCTGGAGACGCAGCCTCGCGTAGGATTTGGGAGCTTTAAGGTGCCGCGGGAGGCGTAAAGCTCCAAGCGGGAGCTCGGGGGACGCCTGGGCCCTTCTGCTACCTCCAAGCAGTAAAAGCGGGTCGGGTAAGCTGGGGGGAGCAGGGAAAAGAGCGTTTGAGGTAGGGCTGGAAATTGCACCGAGCTCTTCGTTAGTTGCTTTCCCCTCCCTTCGGAGCTCGCGCGAGTTCCCTGCCGCCCGTTCCGTCCACAATGGCAGGAAGCGACGTTTCCTTGGCAGTAACAACTCGGTTTAAAGGCTGAGCAAAACAAGTCCCCCCCTGCTACGGGGCCGTTACCTTCTGGGCACTTACCCTGCGGAGCTTCCCGGGCGAGCTGCTCTCCCCTCCGAGAAACCGAGCGGAGCCCCGGAGCCCAGAGGTGCTGCTGGATCAGGAGTCGCATAAAGTATCGGCCCTTTGCTTTTATACAAAACAAAGTTAAAAATACACGGGCTCTGCCGCCGTGGGGAGAGATAAACAAGAGTTCAGCCGGCTCCCGGGAAGCAGCAGCTGATGCTCCTTGGCTGCCGGCCCCTAATTTCAGAGTATAAACAAACCAAGAAAGAGAGCGGCTCTGCTCGAGTCACACAGCTTTACTTCAGGCAGCCGCACTGCAAACCACGCGCTGCAAACCCACCGCGTTCCCGGCGCGTTCCCGGCGCGTTCCCGGCGCGCGGAACAGCCCGCTCGGGCAGGGGCGGCAGCGCGGGCGGCGTCGCCCTCCTCGCTCGCAGAGCTGCCCAGGCAGCAGCGCCCAACAGGAACGGCCCCTGCCACAGGCTGCTCCGGCCTTGCCCCGCTCCAGCCGCAGGGAAACAAACAGGAGCCGCCCGGGGCCCATCCCGTGGTTTTTAGGCGTTTCGGCTCCTCCGGGAGCGTCGCGGCCGCATCCAGCTCGTTCCGGGCTGCACTCAGGCATCGGGCGCGTGGCCCAGGAGCACCAGGTCCGCGAGGGGCCGCCGGGCCTGGCGGGGGGAGCAGCCCGTGAGCGGCTCC